>CABFWB010000789.1:121476-224969 GCA_902151455.1 Timema bartmani
ATACAGTGGCTAGCGGGGGACAGTGAACTAAGTGACAGGATACAGTGGCTAGCGGGGGACAGTGAACTAAGTGACAGGATACAGTGGCTAGCGGGGGACAGTGAACTAAGTGACAGGATACAGTGGCTTGCAGGAGAAGGAGATATAAACGTACTAGTTGTTTTCAGTCTATTATATAATTCTATAGAATAATTAATTGTTTTGTTTTTCATTGATGGTTTTAATATATTTTTACTATATCCAAAAGGACAAATCTTATTTATCCCCAAACTTATATAATTTTCAATAATTTTGAGAATCGAACTTGGGACGCTAGAGGATAAGACGATAGATGTGCTACCAACTGAGCTAAGTTGCCAGGCGACTTTATTATAAAAGCACCCGAAGTATCAAAATTACTATTGTATCTCCCCTTAGCTCAATTTATTAATCAATTTGAAAGTTTCTACTTCAATTCTCGTTGTTTCCAAATATTACCTATACTTTATCAAATGTTATAATCCTTCATTTTAAAGTACAATTAAAATTACGTTTTGACCTGTTGGATGACTACATGATTTATTTTGCTCTTTAAGTAACATCACATGCATTTGGGCTTCGGCATCTGCAATTTAATATCAAATGACTAACACAAATATACATTCAGTCGTGTAATATCAATAATTAATATTCCCAGGTATAGATTTGAACCAAGGTTCCCCCAAGTGTAACATGCAAGCATATTTGGTCATATTATGTAAATAGGTATGCAAGTGAAGTCAGATACGCATAAGATAGTTAACTATTTAATCAGATAACTTTAGCATATATACTAAAAAGGGAGAAATTTATAAAAATACCTTGTGGTTGTAACATAGTGGTTAATGGGAGAAAAAAGAGCTAGATTTTTTAAGAAAATTGGCTAGTTGCAGTTTATAGTTTCTTGCTATCCTCTACACGGTTTTAGCTAGTATAAAAAAAATACTTCTAATTTACAGCTACTTACTATCCTCCATACGGTTTTAGCTAGTAATTCTAGTTTACAGTTACTTACTATCCTCCACATGGTTTTAGCTAGTACTTCTAGTTTACAGTTACTTACTATCCTCCACATGGTTTTAGCTAGTACTTCTAGTTTACAATTACTCGCTATCCTCTATACGGTTTTAGCTAGTACTTCTAGTTTACAATTACTCGCTATCCTCTATACGGTTTTAGCTAGTATAAAAAAAATACTTCTAGTTTACAGCTACTTACTATCCTCCATACGGTTTTAGCTAGTACTTCTAGTTTACAGTTACTTACTATCCTCCACATGATTTTAGCTAGTACTTCTAGTTTACAGTTACTTACTATCCTCCACATGGTTTTAGCTAGTACTTCTAGTTTACAATTACTCGCTATCCTCTATACGGTTTTAGCTAGTACTTCTAGTACACAGTTGCTTGTTATCTTCCTGATTTAACTTCATCTTGATTAAAACAAAGTTTCACATAATTAATGAGCACTAAATTGTCTTTGTACTTTGAACTTGGATGAACTTGTTGAAATTTCAAACTCGCGGAACAAGTCATAAGTTTATTTTGAATGTTCTTGTTTGTATTTTGAATGTTCTTGTTTGTAATTCTAAATCCATCACCTAAACGCGGTGATTAAAAAGAAATACAGTATATAACTACTTGTGCACATAGGCCTATTCATCCTACATATGCTTTATTTGCTAAACTTCACTAAATATTCGGTTAAGGGCAAGCTTTTTCATACCCCCACCCTCATATAATGACTATACTTGACCGACCCTTTTTTACGTGTAACAAATATAAATGTTAATGTGTTTGTGATAAGCTGTTATTACTTTTATATTTTTCAACATTACACTTTTATACTGGGCAGTGTGTAAATTTAACAACTACCCTGTAACTTCCAAACACTACTACACAAAGATGAGGGTGCTAGGCCTAATCATCAAAAATATAGAACTTTATATTTTGATAAAAGTCGATGTTTCATGATCCCCTAAAACCCAAAAAGTTGTTCTTGTATTTGGTCTGTCTCTCGGACTAGAGCCTTAACCATTTTATCGATAGGGCTAAAATTAGATACTATCTAGGATTTTCATAAGGTTCGTCTGAGGTATTTTTAGAATTAGATATATAATCCTAAAACTTAGGGTAGTTTACTGTCTGGCAGAAATAAAGTAAAAAAATTGATTTTCTCAAAATCTCCACAAACGATTTTGATTAAATTTTTGTATCTTTTGGCATTGATTAATATCACAAACAAAATTGCAGATCTAATTTTTCATCTGAAAATGGCTTTGAGCGTAGAACAACTTTGCATAAGAAGAAATTTCCAAATTTAATATATCTGCCACTATTTCAGATACGAAATAACTTATTATTGTAAAGTTGTAATATTATTAAAAATAAGAATGTTTTATATGAAATGTATTTTTATAAAACCAATAGTGTCTAAGCTAAAGTCTAATTGTGTGTGTATATATATAACTATGTGCATGAAAATGGAATTGTATTTTTAAACTATTTGATGAACTGAGAAGGTCCTCTGGTCTCAGTGTTTCTGTAACAGTGTATATTATTTTATTTATGATATGTATAGTGTGTTCCTGCAACAATGTAAATTATTTCGTTTAGAAAATATTATGAATTTGCAGTAAATGTTTTAATTTTAAGATAATAGAGAGGAGGTCAGAGCTATTATTCACTAACTGTACCACATTCTAAAGTAAAACTATTGTCAAGATCAGAAATATCGAATGGTCTAAGACCTAAGTAGTCACTTTGGCAACAAACTCTACTGCCAGTGATGGAGGAATCTGTTCTAGAATCCCGGTTTATATACTACTATTTCCTAATTTGTTACCCACGCTCTTTTTATATTTCTCTCGCTCTTTATTTGTTTGTTTTCTGAGAAAGTTTATACAGTTGGGTCATACCATTTATTTTGTTTGTTTTCATTGAAGTCAAGGGACAATTAACTCCAGTGTAATAACACTCATACAGAAGTCCTTGACAATGGTTGTATCTTCAGAGGCGGTAGACTGACGCCTCTGCGCTTTCTGCCAATATATAATTCTCTCGATTAAACTATTTTTCTCGGGTTCTCTTTCTGTAAGCAGTTGTGATAGGTCTGGAGATAGTTAGAGTCACAGTAACAATAGCAGTTGTGACTTGGAACATGAGAACTGTCCATCATTTGTAATTTAGGTAATAAAATAGTTTTAAAATATGTTTGGTGGTATATAGTGCTAGTCTTCCATTCTCGCTTACCGTTGAAAAGAAGTTCAGCTCCAATCATGAAATTTTCGATCTCGTTCCCCCCATTCTCCTTAATTCCTAATGTATATATTTTAAATGTTAATATCCATTTAATTTATTTTATAATTGTAATGTATACGTTTTTAATTTTGATGCAAGAAAGGTTTTCTGAGTGTATTTATTATAATTCTCAGTTTAAATAAATGAGACCGTAGTTTGATACAGTTGAAACGTTTGGTCCAGATCTCCTTGTCGTCCTTAATTGACAACACTCAGTCTCTGTTTATTTGTGAATCCCCTCCCTCCACCACCACATGATAGAGGCTGTGTACGACATCTGGGGAGTGGTGATGTTACCTATAAAACACGTGTACCACGGCCTAGACTCGAGGATCAATCAAGAATGTGACATCACACATGAGGTACTCTTGGCTATGGGCAGAAAGAACGGCATTAGTAATACGCTCTATTAGAAAAATTAGTTAACCAAAGAATATTCCCATTAGATAATTCGGTAGAACTTTGATGACTAAAAATTAAATACATTTCTAATTATTTATTAATTAATTTGTATTCATAAATAACTAAAATGTGATAAAGGTTCAACATGTATTCTTATTTCAATATGCAAAATAGATTAAAAACAAATTTAATAAATATGCTCTTTAGTTTGATAGTAATTGGTTCGTTTTTGAGGGGTATTTTATCTGTAAACATAGATTTTAAAAAAAAACTATCGTCTGGATATCAACCTAGAAAATCAGATGACTTCTCAAATACATTCTTGTGTGTAATTTTTACAAAAAAAAAAATAAACTGAAAAAAGACTTGGTTGAAACAAACAATAATAATACAGAGGGTTTGGGGTTTACTGTTCACAGAACTACAATTAATACTGTAGTAATGATAATAACATGTAGATAGCGAGGTTTACTGTTCACAGAACTACTAGTAATACTGTAGTAATAATAACATGTAAAGTCTGTTCAGCGTAGGAATTGTTTTCTGAAAGGCCTTTTTCCCTACCAGAAATGTATTATATAGTAGGATATTGGTAAGGAAAAAAGACCTTTCAGAGAGTAATTCCTACCGTGAATTGAGTATAGATAGCGAGGTTTACTGTTCACAGAACTACTAGTAATACTGTAGTAATAATAATAACATGGAGGGAACGAGGTTTACTGTTCACAGAACTACAAGTAATACTGTAATAGTAATAACATGTAGATAGCGAGGTTTACTGTTCACAGAACTACTAGTTACACTGTAGTTATAATAATAACATGGAGGGAGCGAGGTTTACTGTTCACAGAACTACAATTAATACTGTAGTAATGATAATAACATGGAGGGAACGAGGTCTACTGTTCACAGAACTACAAGTAATACTGTAATAATAATAACATGTAGATAGCGAGGTTTACTGTTCACAAAACTACAAGTAATACTGGAGTAATGATAATAACATGGAGGGAACGAGGTTCACTGTTCACAGAAATACTAGTAATACTGTAGTAATAATAATATGGGGGGGAACGAGGTTTACTGTTCACAGAACTACAAGTAATACTGTAATAATAATAACATGTAGATAGCGAGGTTTACTGTTCAACAGAACTACAAGTAATACTGTAGTAATAATAATAACATGGGGGGAACGAGGTTTACTGTTCACAGAACTACAATTAATACTGTAATAATAATAACATGTAGATAGCGAGGTTTACTGTTCACAGAACTACAAGTTATACTGTAGTAATGATAATAACATGGAGGGAACGAGGTTTACTGTTCACAGAACTACAAGTAATACTGTAGTAATGATAATAACATGGAGGGAGCGAGGTTTACTGTTTACAGAACTAGTTGTAGTATCACAAACGAAACACATTGGATTCTAACAATTTGAGCTTGTCTTGACAACTTGATCCCAGTCCTGTTTAGAGAATAACATGATGACTCCATCAGTTGTTGAATATCTGTCAATGGTGTCCTGGAATTACATGAAAACTTTTTCTCTACATTTAAAAAGGTTTTTATATTGTGCCACTGTGCTCATGACAGATATTCAACAACTGTTGATATCACCATGGGAAGAAATTTAAACCTTTTTTTTAGACAATATTTGATTTATTTATTTTTGACCAACAAATTTTGCCATAATAACTGCAAAAACACTGACCTTTTCTCGTGTTCGTTGCACCTCAACTGGCCATCTATACACATTCCAGCTCCATATCCGATACCATTTCTTAAGAAAGAGACTGCTAAGAGAATCTCTTCCTCCCAAACTATACAAGTAAGTTGTGAATCGTGGAGTCGACTCGCGCCATTTGTCTTGGCTTGGTTTGTGCACTCTTACACTCGTTTCCCAAAGTGGGTTAGGAGGAGAAAGAAGGAAGAGGTTGATCTTCTTCTGTTCTCGGCTGGCGCCCATTTAGGATCCACAATTTGCATTTACGGGGCTCCTGATAAGCGTGTAGTTAATTTCAGGGCGCTAAGCTTTGAACGTTAAATTAGGTGTATAGTGCCGTTAGGTTAAGCTAGGTTGAGAGGGGGTGAGCTTTTGTAAATCCGAGCTAGAGAACACGCTGTACATCACATAATTTATAATTAAATTCTAGAGAAAACTAAATAAGAACTATCTACACTTTGTTCTAATAAATATAGACCTTTGAAATCTTGAGCATTGCTTGTTTTCGAAACAAACCAGCTGGAAGATCTTACCTCCAGATCAGTGTGGTTGAGATTGCTCGAGCGATTATGTTTTCTTTCATTCGAGAAAATACTGTAGTTTGGTGTTCACCAGATAGATTATTGATTTAATACTTTATTTGCTAACAAACGTGTATTTTTTCTTTGTGTTTCATGTGTTTATGATGTTAAAAAAAAGTGTATTCAATTTTTAGTTTGTTTTTTGGTTCTATCTACTTTACGCGTCTTGCTATCTTGCCTGGCTATCCGTATATTTTCTACCAAAACTGTATGTTAATAGGAAATGTACATTTAATTTCTCTGGACCCTTGGAGGAAGTGGTAGGCCTGGTGGGATTGTCAAAAGAATTGAACCCGAGACTTTGATAATTAATGTCGCTTCACACATTTTACGACGTTTTTGGGTTTATGTGATGCACGGTACAATTTATCTAAATAAGTGTTAATTACTTCGATACTTCCCAGTCATTAAGGAAAATAACCTCAGTACACCCGGTCGGGATTTAAACCCCAACCTCCCCGTCACCGGCCGTTAAGATAAGATGAGGTTTACACCTTTGCACACGCCTACCGATGCGGGTAGTTCCTAGGATAATATTAGCATAATGTCAGTTAGTTAATAAAGAATATTTCCTACATATATAAATATTAAAACTGAACTATTTTGCAGAACTCAAGCGTTGATGAGAGTGACGTCACACAGATTGTTCATTTACGACATAACTTAAAGGATCTAGTACAAAATACAAAACATTTTTAGCGTCAACATTGATACTACTTTATTATATTATTAGTGCTAATTTATGTGTAGGCTATCTATACAAAATACCAAAAGCAACAGCTGAAGGTTACGTAACAACGCATGAATATATTAAATTAGTGTTATTAACTTCTGTATCGTACCAGATCTCTTCTAAGCATCTAGGTACTTTGTTTGGAGAAAGGATCGAACGATTCACAAAGGGAGCTAGCGACAGGACAACAAAACGAGAATGAAATGTCCGTCTTGTGTTTCTGGCTCCGCGCCCGATGTTTTTTTAGGTGTCCCGTCCCCCGCCGCCGATATTTCAGCTGATAGTTGCTGTCGAATTGGCAATTTATATGTTTTTCTGTGTTGTTTGGCTGCTACCTCCTCCGGCACTGCTCGGCGGCTATAGAGGCTTGCTAGTTCTTATTTCCCCGGGTTTCTCTAAGAAATGGTTTTAGCCTGCCATGAAGTAAACATAACAAAACTTGGTGCTTGTAACATTGTAGGTTTCTGTTTTAGCCCTTTATCTACAGGTTCGTGACATGTTTTACTCTATTGCCTCTTCCATCTGGGAGTCTTATTTAACAAACATATTTGACAAATTAAACTGTTTTTACTAATTAGTGTTTACCAAGCGCAGGAAGTATACACCTAAATAACTATTTGTTTTAGTTCTGAAAAGCTTCTAGATCATCTAAATTTTTTGTAGCTTCCTTTTTATAATAATTATAAAGGACGGCTTATAAGTATACAGGTTTTACCAGCAAAATATAAAAAGATGGAGAACAGAGTAACATTGTAGGCGATCAGCTTTGTTTTGCTATATATATATGGTCAAAAACCGTAAACAAACAACTAGCATGTGGCAGCCCCACCAACTTGGACGTTAACAAAAATAAATAGAGAATTCAAAAGAGGTATAGCTACGTTATTTAATAGGAAACTGTTCATCCTTTTAGCTGAAGTTCTGTCTGTTATTAAATGGAAATGTTTTTGATTTTTTAAGGAATAAAAAGTGGTTAACTAATAGTTTTATTGGAATAAATAATATTTATATATAGATTATATATATATAACACAGAAATGTTACAAAAATTGAGTTCAAACTTCAATGGCCTTACCAATGAAAAGTGGAAATTACAAGAAATGTACTGAAGGTATATATAAAATAATAATTCACATACCTTTTTTACTTCTACACGATCAGGCTCAGGGGACCATGCGCTACTACAGACAAGTTTTCTCCACTTGGTCACTTGCTATTTGCCTTCAATCAACCAGACAAGTCTTCTCCTCCACTTGGTCCTGTCTCTTGCTCTTTGCCTCCAATCAACCGGACAAGTCTTCTCCTTCACTTGGTCTTGTCTCTTGTTCTTTTCCTCCAATCCACCCATGTGCCAATCTGCATTGTGTCCTTGCTGAGCCCATCGCTCCACCTTTACCTGGGCCTACCCAGGGGTCTCTTTCTACAGGGAAGAAACTCCAGTAGCTTGACGGGCCTCTGATGGGCGTTCACCCACGTGACACGCCTTACCCACACAAGGCATTTGCTTCTCATCAGGTCCGCGATGTTCGGGCTGATCTACATTTCTTCCAGCTCTCGATTGTACCGGCTTCACCACACTCCCGTGGTCACGTCCTGTATCGGACCAAAGGTCTTCCATAGAACTTTCCAATCGAAAACGAGCAGATTGTTGTGGTCCTGTTTCCGGGTACTCCACATCTCGTTACCGTACACCACAATGGTCACCGGGTTGGATCAGCTTCTTGTACAGTTGGGGTTTGAACAATCTCGACAGGCTGCATGACTTAAGTAATTGACTGAGACTGTAGTAACTACATAATCCGGCTTGGATCCTCGCCTTAATCACTTTCTCGCACAACGCATCCTCTGTAAAAAAAATCACCCCTAGATATGTAAACTCGCATAACCTTTTGTATGTTCGGTTTCCATTTGTCAGCGGTTGTAGGTCTTCGCTCTTCGCCTCGTTCACAAGAAGCCCGATCCTGCCCGCAGCTGCCTCAAGACTTCGTCGGCATAGACCAGGTGTGTAATGTTTTCACCAACCACCTGGATCCCGCCGAAATTCTTGTGGAAGGCTCCCCTTACAATCTTCTCCAGTGTGATGTTGAACAGCATTGCCGATAGATAGCATCTCCTTGCCCCGGCCCCATAACAATGTCGAAGCTCTCTGTGAGACGGTTCCCGATTTTCACATTGCTCTTCGTCTCATTCAGGCAGGCTCTCGCCAATTTAAAGAGAAACATCAATAACTTGTTCCTGACTACGCAAAAGACAAATCTACCGAAATATTGAATACTGTAACAAATGGTATATATTAAATTAACCTTCATATAATTCCCACTAATATTATATACTAACTCAGAAATAATGAATGGAATTACATCCCCATACATATTTCTAGTTGTTTAGAGCAACAGTAAACACAAATTCTTAAAGACATAGACTAATAGATAATATTCAATTCTAATGACCTATCGCACACCTATGTCACACAAAAAGTTAACGTTCCCTAAATTAACCCATCTCCCAAGTCTAAAAAGGCGCTGAAAACAACGTTTGTGTGTTTGGCGCACACTCTTATATAGTCAAAGGGGCTCTATCTAAGACCATACCATAAGGTCGTTTTACCTAACTTCTACAAATTATATCATTTTTTAAAAAAAATAATATAATTTAAATAATAAATAAAATTCCAAAGGGAGTTTTTTAAATAAATAAACCAAATATATTAAAAGTTTTAAGTCTAAACATAATTTAGAGGACTTAAGATT
This sequence comes from Timema bartmani, assembly GCA_902151455.1. Lineage (NCBI taxonomy): Eukaryota > Metazoa > Arthropoda > Insecta > Phasmatodea > Timematidae > Timema > Timema bartmani. The sequence continues at coordinate 130,992 of CABFWB010000789.1, forward strand.
ACATAGAAATAATAACTATCTTTACATTATAATAATATACGAGCTTACGAATTCGCTCCTCCTCTTATCAATGCCTCACCAATAGTGGTTTTACATTTCTACTCCTTGTTAGTTAAATACAATTGTTGCCCCAGAGAAGGCTAGCTAAGGGGAAAATAGGGGCACGGGAAGGAAACGTAAGTCGGTCATCAGGCGTAACGGCTGCCAAGCACTCCACGCCGAACGTTTGAAAATAATATCAGCCCGGAAGCGACGTCATCCCATTCTTCTTGATTTGTCACGTAATCCGAGTGTAGGCCAGATTTGGTTGTAGTTCGCCAGTCAAAACTCTACTCATATCACGGACAGATGGGCTTGTAGCGTCTTAGGTCGAGTAGTTGTGGACAGAGGGATCTAATTGGTTGTATGATGTGTAGCAACACCAGTTGATGCTACTAGTCTGGTCATAATTTCCGTTTGCAGTTGATTGTAGAGTAACTAATGCTATATTTTAAAATAAGGAATATCTTCTAGGTGAATCAATCTTTCTTGACATATTTCGGTGGCCGCATGGTCTAAGCCGTTACTCTCGTGCTAGACTAGATTGCCGATAACAGGGAGATCGGAGTTCGAATCCCGATCTGGTGTACCGTTAGGGTACTTCATGGAAAAAGATGTAATTTCTTTTAATATTTGATAAAAAAAAAAGGGTAAACGGTGTCAAATGGATAAAAGTGGCAAAAGGAATAAAGCTTGTAAATTGTGCCAACAGGGCGACAAACGTAAAAAAGGGTTAAAGGTGAAGAAAGCGCAAATAAGTCAAAATGTGTCAAAAGGGATTAAAAGTTAAAAATGGACACATAGTTCAAAAAGAACTAAAAGAGGTTAGTTAAAAGTGATTTAAAATGCTAATAATTGGATTATATTTACTCTTCAACCTTTTTCCCCATTTGCACTTTTAATCCTTTTTTTTTACTATTTCCCCTTAGTGCCCATTTAATTCTTTTAACCTTTTATGAACCTATTTACTATTTTTAACTTTAATATTTTCCCGGGTAAAGCCGGGTACTTCATACTAGTACACTATTTAATAAATTGTGTGCAATTGTGTCGTAATCTACTATTTGTTAGTTTTACAATCATTGTCACCCAAATAAAATACATTTTTAAACCAAACTATTCTTTAACTCCATAAAACATCTAAAAATGTTTATTTTTTAATATTAAACTGTTCAATATATCAAATACAAACAAAGTTACGTGCATTCACTATTTGTACGGTCTCACTTTGTCATCACTGTTTGGTTGTGTTGTTGAAATGTTGGCAACAGTGTCAAGACTGCAAACGGGGTCCTTGTCCCTCCACTTCCAAAAAAGACCAGTGCTTGTTTAGCTCTATTCGAGAAATGTCAGCCTCAGTCAATTTGTCGAGAACAATTCGCATTAGTACAGTATGAGAGATCTTGTTAGGTAGTTGTGATGTTCAACAATATTATAATTAAACACTATTTAGTATTGCATACTTTAACTGAAATGGATTATAGGAATTTTCGGAACATTTTAGAGCTTAGTCTTTATATTTTCAATGTGTTAATCCTCTTTAAACCCTTGTTTGTTTTTATAGTTTTGTACCCCAAATTAAAACAATTGACAATTGTAGCGCTAGTTACCTTGTGTTGCTTTCAAATCCAAACTTCTCCGAAATCGCCTTGTTTCCCAAGTATCGTCTAAATCTATGTACTAGTTGAGACGGTACCGGTATAATCAACACACCCATAAGAACGGTTGTGAACGCAAGGGGAATAAGAAAATAACGATTGAAAGCTTGTACACGACGTCTCCGGACTTCCTCTCCAGTCTACCAGACAGCATTCCTTCCCTCGTCCGATGTGATGTTCTCATCTTGTTGATGAAATTCTGGATGTGTTCAGAATAGTAGCGGTGTGAGACCACGGGAATTTAATAAATGTGCTGGACGTTATTACTATCTTGCTTAAAGAAAGGGAACTAACTTTTACACTCTTATTTGATTGCGTTTGTCTTCAAACTAACCTGACTTGTGAAAAATGTACTTTGTGGCGGGTATCATAGCCCGCGTTTAGCAAAAATTACTTGAGACGTTTTTAAAGGTGAAAATATCATTGGAGCTTTTTGTGTGGTGCAGTGGGAAAATATTGTACCAGTGTAGCGTAGTGTTCATTAAAATATTATATTTTACTTAATATTTGATTACATTTGTCTCACATTTTGTTCAGAAAAAAAAATGTTTTTTAAGTTGGTAGCTCTTCTTAAGTATTTATTTGTGTTACCACCGCTTCTAACTACCTGTTGGGTTATACTTATATGTACTATTTACTCTAATGTGTTAGGAAAGAGTAAGGTTGAATGTAGAAGAAGTGTACCCACATTTGTGTGAATACAGATTGGAAAACCATTTAAGATAAATCTCCTCGGTAAGTTACACCCTACCGAGATTCGAACCCCAATCTCCCCATAATTGCCAATCCAAACTATAGCGAAAGTGCCGCCTTGGTTTAGACCATGTGGCCACTAGACCGGATCTTGAGTAATTAAAATTTAAAATGCAATAGTTTCGTTCTGATTCCACAGTTTAAATCTTTAATTCTACTAAATTGCGTTTGGCTTAAAATTCATAAAATAATAATTGTTAATATTTAGAATCTTTCAGCCAAAACTACATGTTGGAGCCATTCTTTATTATTTACATCATATTAATTTTTTAGTAAAGAACTATAAAGATTTATTGAAGTTATTTAATATGATCTTATGTTATGATTTAGGATAAGACCTTTTTTATTTATTTTTTTTTTTNAGATTGTGTGTCAAAAACACTAATATTGTTCTCAGTCCCTCTTGGACTTGGGAAATATTTTGAATTTATGGAACTTTTATCTTTTTAGTGAAAATAATGGTAATACGTAATTTCTAGGAAATATTAACTACTTTGTATTTGTCTTTGAGATTTTTTATTTCGTTTTGCTCTAGGTAACTAAAAATATATTTGAGAATATAATAATATTATTTATTTCCTATATACTAATAGAGGTAATTATATGGCAATTAAATGTAGATCTACCTTTTGTTTCTGTTACTTTGTTACTGTCACAATAAATTTACTCAAGCTAATATATTATTCATGTGTCTATTGTAGTTCCTTCATACTGCCCGGTCTTCTTTAGTAAGACCGTTGACATTTGTACTCCATTTTGGAATGTCTCTGTGTTCATCTATAATAATAATAAGAAGTGTTGGTCTCTGTGTGTTTGTTTATGTGCGATGCCCAGCAAATCTACGGCACGCAGATATCTGAAATGCTTAACATAGGTGGACTAATGCACCTTGAATCCTGATTTTTAAATTTCTAATTAGTTATTTAATTAGGCTATTTTAAACAAATTTTTGAAGAAAATATTTTTAATATGGTTTAGAATTACGTTTCAGAGATGACGTTTCCATTTAAAATCGGGCCTGTGTTATTATAATACCACGGTGGTTCACGGGTAACGCCGTGCGCCATTACTAGTATAAATATAATTATGTATTCTATTAAAACTTTTTATCAACTATTTATAAATAATAATTTATCATTTAAAACACAAAACCATCCCCGTTCGATGACAAACATAACTTCAGCAAACAGTATGAACAGTTTCCTAAATTTAATATGTATTATTAACTCATGTTGCTGTACTACTTGAATATCTAATTTATTGGCTCCTTCTCATTTTATGTTTATCTTGTACCGCCTCTATGCTCCCAAGCTGTTTTTTTCTATAATTTTATAAAAATGGGGCTACATGATTTAGGGGCTACCTGTCTGAAAAATATCATCTTCATAGGTTTGTTTTTCTGGAAAGACCCCATTATAGTACCCCTCCTTCCCCCCCTCCCAGCTTGGAGACCTCAGAGTAATTTTTGGTCACCATGTATTCCTGCCTCATTTGGGTTTGTGGCTACTTGACTGCAAAATGTCATATATCTAGTTCTTATGTGTTTCGAGATTTTGTTCTGCTGGAAAAAAGAGCTGTGGGTTATTATAGTAGATATAACGACGCCTAGTCGATTATTGAGTAAACGTTTATTCATGATATTATCTTTGCCACTTTTCATACAGTTAAGTGTTATTGGTTTGCTATATTTGTTAAAGTATAAAATGTATAGGCCTATGTATAGGCTAACTTTGTAAAACACAATTATTTTTATCGCATTTCGTCTAAGCAATTTTGTTCTATTTATTATATTAAATTAATTAAAATAACTCTTAAATTTGTATTTGGGTATGCACTGCTTAAATTCTATACAGGTAATATCTTAACAAGACTTAAAAACTAACCTGACTTTGAACTTCACAATTAATATCCATCATTATTATCAGAAATTATAAATTGTGGGTAGTAAGCTACAAATACTCAATTAATTTAAGGCTCGAACTAGTCCCCCCTTCCCCTTCCCGTCCTGCTCTCCATGTGTTTGATATCCTCCCTAGGCGTGTAATGTGAAGCTGACGTCACCGACCAGAGGGTGATTAGCGTGGATTGGGCACAGTCGAACCCGGGACCCGATGAACCTCGATGGCCTCTCCCGCCATGCAAACCAAATGTGGGTTCGAGTAACGCGTCAATGGGCGTAATGGTTTGCATGGGCCGTTAACGCCCTGAACGTTAGCTTTCGAGCTTTACGAGCTTCGGAACATAGGTTGTATCTCAGTACCCGGCCGGCTAGTTTATACAGTATATGTATATATATAACACTAATATGTTTGGAATGAGGACCGTTTAGCATTAAAAAGATGTATATGCATTTGAACGGAGAGAGAGAGGGAAACAATATAGAAAAATCAACGCTTATTTCACTCGGTTAGAATTCAAACCCACCATCTACCCGTCACTGGGAAACCGGACTAAATGAGCTTATTATTTTTATCATGTGCCCACCGGAGCGGGAGAAGTATTGTTAGTTTAAATTTGTTCGCCTCTATATCTCCTCAAATTAAACAAGCCTTTGACACCGCCACTGAAAAATCCACATTAATGTTAAGCGAATACATGTTTCATGTTTCTCAAATAGTCGTATTATTAAAACGTTGTTCTTTCCATCCTTTGACTATGTACAATGTATGTGTATTCCAATGCTTGTCAACTTTCTGTGTTTCACTCGTCCGGCTCACTGAAGGAAGTTTGTATCTTTCTACCGGCTCACCGTTTCCTCGCTTGCTCGTGTTGGTTTTACGGGTCTGCAGGAAATTTGTCGTCCATGTTTTATTGGAGTGGGCTAGTTGTACTCCCCGAGGCTGTCCGCTTTCCGGAATCCGGTGAAACTAATCTCGACCAGGAGGAGGATGTCTTCGGAAATAATTGTTTAAACACTCCTTCCTCCATTTCTTTCTGGCGATTTGATGAACCTCTTGAATAGCTCGCCCGACTGCAAATAATAGAAGAGATAAATACACTTTTATACATATACTAAATTTTAACATTCACACGAGTCCAACAATGACAGCGCAAGAGGCCAGTTGGGGAAAACAGCCCTGAAATGACAGTCAGTGCCATCCAGCCTTGCTTGACTCTGACCCAGATAGACCTTGGTACTGGGGTAGACTGAGCCCTGGAATGACAGTCAGTGCCATCCATCCATTCTCGACTCTGACCCAGATAGACCCTGGTACTGGGGTAGACTGAGCCCTGAAATGACATAGTCAGTGCCATCCAGCCATGCTCGACTCTGACCCAGATAGACCTTGGTACTGGGGGAGACTGATCCCTGAAATGACAGTCAGTGCCATCCAGCCATGCTCGACTCTGACCCAGATAGACCTTGGTACTGGGGGAGACTGAGCCCTGAAATGACATAGTCAGTGCCATCCAGCCATGCTCGACTCTGACCCAGATAGACCCTGGTACTGGGGTAGACTGAGCCCTGAAATGACAGTCAGTGCCATCCATCCATTCTCGACTCTGACCCAGATAGACCCTGGTACTGGGGTAGACTGAGCCCTGAAATAGACTGAGCCCTGAAATGACATAGTCAGTGCCATCCAGCCATGCTCGACTCTGACCCAGATAGACCTTGGTACTGGGGGAGTCTGAGCCCTGAAATGACATAGTCAGTGCCATCCAGCCATGCTCGACTCTGACCCATATAGACCTTGGTACTGGGGGAGACTGAGGCCTGAAATGACATAGTCAGTGCCATCCAGCCATGCTCGGCTCTGGGCCAGCGTTCGTTTCATTTTAATTTCCCTCTTCCATGCAAATGATGTATATTTCCTGTTAATTTCTTGTCTCTTCGCCTTAGATTAACTTACTAATAACCTTTGCTACGTGCACCGGTGGTCATATGGTCTCAAGTTTCAAACTCGCAACAGAAGGGTTGAAACGAGTTTTGAATCTCGGCCGAAGGCATTTGTTATGTGATTTTTTATGTTTAATTTATCGCCGAAGTTTTAACATCCTCCCTCCATGCTAATGTGGGTGTACTTCCTCCTAATAATAGGATTAAGTGATAATCAAGCTCTTGTGTAAAACGTAATAATTAAAATGAATAACCTCTCTTTTTGACAAATCAGTATCAATGACAAACTTACTCGTCGTTGACTATTTTTGTTTATCTTGAAATATTCTTTCAACATTGCTGTTATGTGTGTTTAAGCGCTATAAGCAGTAGCTCTATTTAATGTTTGAGTTTCACGAATATATTATATTAATCGTGCCAATGTAGTAGTGATAAAGAAGATTTAATTTAGATTTAATGTAGCTTCACTTGCGTAGAAAGAGAGTAGGAAACCATTTAAGAAAAAGCCTGTTTTCACGGTTGATCATTTGTATTTTGACTATGTTCTTTAATGGTCTTCCTACGTTGTTTTTGCAGTAGCTCCATAAGAACCGACTCTTGTGAGTTACTTTGTGCTACTTTGCTCCAATCTATTCCGGGGGCGGTGATCTCCTTAGTGGTTGACCCAACAGAGCTCGGCTGACTGGCTGGATGGGAGGTTTTACTTCTCTCTTAGAAGCACCTGCTTTAGACCGAGTTTGGTTCTTTCTGTAGGTACATGCGCTTCCGTGCCCGACTGGTCGCAGAGTTGGATGTGCTCTGTCGGGGGTCTCTAAGCACCTGGTGTAACTATGCATTCATAAATAGTCGGGAATGGAGAGGTTGGTCCACGAATCCTGGTTAAGTGTACTATGGATATTATTTTTAAATAGATTTCACACAAATACTTGTCTATCTCCCCTTCCTCATCTCTCTCCACTATCGTAATTAAAATACGTTACGTCCTTACGGAAATAATGCTAGTAACAATGGTCCTAGTTTGGTATATTCTTTGTATGAGCAAAACTATCGCGCCAGTTCCGCTCACGTGACAACGAGAGGTCCTCTTGGGATGCTGGAGCCATGTTACTATGTGCTTGGTTGATTATATTTGCTGTCATACTTTAGTAGGCCTACTTAATCAGAGTATGAACTAGAGAAGGTAAACTGACATTTAAACTCCTAATGCCGTTAAATAAAGCTTGTGCTAAAATACGGGTTGGGTCATGCTTGTAGCTCTCTCAGCCACGAGGACTTGGACAGGGTGCTGAATAAACATGTATCGCTTGTAGATCCTGCGTTAGGGTCAGGAAACAGGACCTAGATTTGAGCCCAGGCGCAAGTGTTTAGAAAGTGCACGCTTGGTATCTTCGGGTCCATTCCTCCCCTGGTATTCAGTGATGGGGTCCTGTTATTTTATTGGCTGCACTGTAACTAGCAGATATCACTTGCTTGATTTGTTTGTTGACGGTATAGTCTACAACTAGAGGTTGATAAGATGCTAATAGTTGACACAACACTACAGTTACTCGCCATTGGAGCTATTTTAGATTAGTACATGATTTCAAAGTATAGACGAGATGGAGGGAAAATGTGTTTCGCTGTTTCAACATTTTCAGGAGTGTCAAGCTTTTAATATTATCAACTTTCTTAACGCTACAGTGAATAGTCACTAGAAACTTGTTTAGATAAAAAAAATTATCTCTCCATTTTATAACTAAACTGCCTTCGTACCCCAATTAGAGTAGGCCTACGATATTCGCGCAACCATTACCACCGCTTCCTGAGGAGATATCCTTATTGACCAGTCCTAATGCCTACCCTCGCAGGTTTAGTTTCTTTAAATTTGCAGAGATATACATAAGGGGAAAAAAGTTACTGAACTATTGACTCTTAGTTATAAACATGAGATGAAAACAAGGGATGTGTCTTGTTGAATATCAGTTTAACAAAAACTTAATCACCTGAAAAATGGAGGAATTCACACCCTACTTGGTTTAATATTCTGTAAAAATATCGCTTCCAATGTATACTGAAGCCCCTTTTAACCCTTAACTTGAGCCAAACTTTATCCACGTAACCATTCTCATAACTCGCTTAAAAAGTTCTTCCCCTGAATACTCGAGTGAGATTTCACGCAACGTTTGTTCCTTGTGGAAGGAAAGCACCAGGCGAATTAATTACTGGCTTTAATTCGGTTATCACTGAGATATTACCAGAAAAATATCACGAGACAACCTCTGGTTCGTTTAGCCGGGAAAAAAACTGGTTTCGGTTGACGGTAGTTTAAGATTTTTCTCAACGTTTGACACATTATTTCAGTGTGCAAGTCTCTTTTGAAAGTTTATGAAGTATTTTGGATTGTATCCTTTAGTCGTTTAGTTTTTATACTGCAAAACGATGTTTTAAGTTTAATAATTGTTTCGAATGGCAAGAAACTTTTAATACTTGTAATTAATGTGTGTGTGTGCGTGTGTGTGCGTGTGTGTGTGTGTGTGTGTGCGTGTGTGTGTGTGTATCCATTTGACGTTCGTTTTATAACCAAGACTTTTTATAGACGAAACATTTGTTTGATAGCATACATTTAGACACTAGTTTTATAACCGAAACTCATTTCAGACAATCTCATTGGCTATTGGCCAGTTAAAATGAGTCATGGCAGACCGATAGCTCAAGACCTATGAATTATGTTTTGTATTTGGGATATTTAATTGCTAACTTTAAACTCTAGATAAATATGTATATTAGAAAAGGCGAACTGAACTAAATAAAGCTATTTAATTAAAACACATGTAACTTTTCGCTTAAGCTCAAACCATTCTTGTCCTATCAGCAGTAATTATTATGACAAATAAAATAGAAATCCTTTTTAGAGCTACCTATATCTAATATGTCTGAACAACTTGGGAAACACAGGACATTTAGTAAGAATTGTGTGGATACCTTTAAATTTTAATTTTAAATAAAACACGTTAAAAGCTTAGTTCACCAAACATGTTCCATTTCATATTCATTAGGAATGAAATAACTCACCTCGGTGTCGAATGGTCTATAAACGTCACCCTTGCAATGTACTGAACTGGAGATCAGGGTTTGAATCCTGGTCGGGTGTACGGAACGTGGTTTTACGTAGCGCAATTAGTTAATTTACGTACAGCCCAAACAGGTAATAAGACGCGGTGCTAATAAAAAAAAGTGATTGTTGAACAGCTTTAAAACGGTGGAATGGATGGAAGGCACGAACTACATCGAAGGGAGATGGATACAAATAAAACAATCATTAGTCGCAGCGGTTAACATTAGTATTGTAAACGATTGGTTTACTGTCAACTAACTGTAATTTCTTTTCAATTTGATGTCGATCTCTGGTAAACTCTAAGGTTATTTATTAACTACGTTTATCTATAATATTTTCTCGAACCACCTTAATATTTAAATTTTATAACGTCAACAGTTGTATTAGATCTAAACGATCCTTTATTTTATTGAAAAGCTTTTTGTTGGTCGCTAAATTAGCCAAGCCCATTTAAAATTAACAAGACGATCATACGTAATTTCCCGTGTGGTGTATTATAGTTTGTGACATGTTCAAAACTTACCGGTAAAACTATCTCATAATAACCCCTCATACTTCCAACACTCCACCACTAGACAAGGAGTTCAGAGCTAGTTGTAGAGACTGTCAAGGAAACCTTCCTACACTCCACCGTTAGACAAGGAGTTCAGAGCTAGTTGTAGAGACTGTCAAGGAAACCTTCCTACACTCCACCGTTAGACATAATTGAACAGGTGTAAGACGCTCTGGTAAATAAATCAGTCTGTAGAATGTGTGCATTCATTTGATAATCTGTTTGGCTTCATTTGAATTTTCTTTTTCCAGATTTAAGAACTTTTATCGACGAAGCTTCTCCAGTGCTACCAACACGTCATTAGTATAATTGTGCTAATCTTTTGGTAGTGCGACTTGATCTCACTTTCTGCGCTTGTTCTTGTTTTAGGAAGAAGAGATGCGGGCCTCTCTCGACCCTAAGTACGCGCACCTAAGTGATGATTTGCACGTAGAAATTGCTGCCTTTGCACCCCCGGCCGAGGCTCACGCGCGAATCGCTTACGCGCTCGCCGAATTGCGCAAGTACCTCATTCCGGACGCGAATGACGAGATCCGTCAAGAACAAATGCGCGAGATGGAACTGATTCAGACAGACCCGAGCGTGGGTGTAGTGGGGCCCAACGGCACAACGCAGATTGGGGTGCGCAAGCCGATCAGAGGAGGTATGCGGGGCCGCGGCGGAGTGGGGCTACGTGGGGCCCCGGCGCTTCGTGGAGGGGGGATTCCGTCGCTGAGGGGTGGTGGGCGAGGGCTGCTTTCCCCGCCTGGGTCCTTGCTGCCTCCTAGAGGGGGCCTGCCTCCGTCGGGCGTCAGGAAGCCGATGCCGCCCCCACAAGCGCTCCTACCGCGGCCCATTCCTACAAAGACGAAGGTGCTGAGTATTCTCGACCGAGCCAGGGTTGCCATGGAGGAAAGCTACGCCATGGGTGAGGATGACATGGGTGGAGGAGGGTTCTACGACTCCTCATACAACTCTTACAACGCCACAGGGTGAGTTTGACTGAATATCATAGTCTCTACTGTTTATCTACCTAATGCACCAGAAATGGGTACAATTTAATAATCCTTGGAGTACATTAAAATTAAATTAAAACTTAGTGTCAGTGGTTGATTCTCTTTGCTTAGGTTTGTTTGGATATTGCTCGTCAAAGTAGATTGTTGTCAAAAAGTTATAACGTAAGCTTTGTTATATAAAGTTGTTTTATTTATTTTGTGTGCATTTTTCCAGATGAGTATAATATAATATTGTTCATATTTGGAAATTTTTCAATGTTAAGTGGTGCCACTTCATGTAGAAGTATGTTAGTTTTTATAATTATTACGTGATTACGTTTTAAACTCTTATTATATATGTATGACAACCAAAGCTGTGGGCTGTTACGTTTAAACTAATTGATAGACTTTGACCAAACTTGTAACTCAGAACTCTAGTATAGTAGAACACCTTCCTGTTTGTGCCAGAATGTGACTAGTTGGTCTCTCTTTTAAAATTACCGTGTTGGGTTCTCACCATCCTTAACAAGTTCATTCCATTTAGCACCGCGTCTTACTACCCGCTTAAGTAGTAAATACGCTAATAGGTTAGGAATTTGGAAGGTTTAATACAGAGGAAGTGAACCCGCATTTGCGTTCAGGGAGAGTGGAAAACCATTTAGGAAGAGCCACCCCTAGTTTACCCTCGAGCGAGATTCGAACCTCGATCTCCCCGTCCTCGACAGACTAGCTCAACTCGAAACCAGTGCGATATTTGAATGGCCCTAGAAGCGATTTAGAGTGTCTCTGGGCCATTCTCAACTTTATACCATTTCAAGGATAATATAATGGGAGGGTGTAAAACACTTGTCGAAAGAATTTTTGTTTGACAGTCTTAAATAAACTAGACAATTCTTAACAGTTGGTGCTAAGAGCCGATTAGCAAACACCTACCATGATTTCTTGTTATTATATACCTAGTTGGCCGTGAGTAGTAGACAACTGACAACTCTTGGTCCAAGTAACGAACTTTGTACTTTGTTCAGTAAGGCTTGTGATTTACACAAAAGTATAATCTAAGTACAGCGATTTATCAAAGTTTCACTTCAATAGTACAATACATTTGTTGTATTTTCTTCATTTGTTCTGAAAGTGTACATCAGCACTCCATTAACAAGTTTGACACACATTTGTAAAACAGAAACCACCTTGAAAAGGCTAGAAATTTAATATGACAGGGATAAGTCAAGGTAATTTTTGAAATAATGCTGGGATTCTCAGATGTTATCATAATAATGTTCAGCGAAATATATAGTCTAGCTTAGAGTGGTACACAGTGTAAACTATTTGTTTATCACTTATTCATAATATATTACAAAGCGAAGTGATAAATCTCTAACTATTCAAATCCTTTCACCAAAGTTTGGTGAGCTACCTTTGCTATGGAGAAGGCTCATAAATAGAACAAATTGGAATAATACATTATATTTGCAAACTATAGGGGCTAGGTTAGTTTCACTACAGTACACAAAACATAATAATCTGTCAGTTATATTATGTTCCATGCAAGTAGGAATGTTGATGAATGTGTTTATAGCCACTATCTAAACACACCAGTAAGAATAAATCAGTTTTAATTCCTTGTACTGAACCTGATTAATGATAAGTTTATTCATCACTGTGTCATAAAGTAAATAATGGTATTCTTTAAAACCTAAGTAACTAATAGCTACCTAATATTGCCCTATTTATTCCTGGACATATACAACTACATCATACTTGGTAAAGATTACTTTCTCTCCGAATATGTAGAGGCCGACAGGTCCGTGTCAACAGTTATGAATCTTACTGAACTCTTGTTAATTTAAGAAATTCCCAATAAATTTACATATTTCAATAACAGGGGAACAAGTGAAAACATTTATAAATGGGTTACACCAGAAATGAGACTGTACATTTAATAATGTTGATAAATAAACGGCAATCCTCAGGCACCCTCTGTCTAGAACAGTGAATGTAACTTGATTTATCATATTTAGGTTTGGATATGAATGAAAACTTAAAACTCTCTAACCTGCTTCGGTGGCCTCATGGTCTAAGGCGTCACTCTCTTTATAGAATAGGAAGATTGGGGTTTGAATCCTGGTCAGGTGTACTGAGATGCTGTTTTTTTTAAAATTGTCTTTCAATAACCCTCCATACAAATGCAGGTACACTCCCTCTAAACTCAACCTTTTCTCATCCCTAACTGATAAGTGTGATTAGTAGGCCTGCATATGCATATAACCTAAGACTCAGTGCTAAATATAACCTAAAACCTATTTTTTTACTGTGGGGTTATCTTGTTTTATTATATCACATACCAATTAATTTTCATATGACGGTTTATTGGTTACAGACATAATCATCAATTTCAATACGTTTCATTTACATAAAGTACAAGCTATAAATGAATTACATGAAAGTTATACATAAATCCATGTTAAAACAAAACACTAAATGTATCGTACACAATAAGGCCCACTGACCAAAAAATCAACCTTCAACTGAGTGTGGTCACTATATAACTTAATAAATACACCCCTTTTTTTATTATTATTTATTTATTTACTACAATACACAATTATAAGTCAAGGCCATTTTGTGGGTGGACAATTCTACCAGACCTATAATAATATTAGGCAGACTAGTTCCAAGCGGCATAGTATTAGTTTTTGAATTAGGAGACTGAGAAGTTGAGGTTATCATGTCCTCTGGCTTGTTATTAGGAGCCGATGGTGGTTTTACTTTTAATCCTTCAAGTTTACCCATACCATCACCAGAGTGCATCACCCTAACATGATCTTCACGGGAAATGTCATTGACAGAGTGCCTAGGCCTAATATGAAGTGAATTTAGTCTATAAAGTTTTCCTTTTATAAGCACCAGATATGACCCTTTTTCAATACCCTTTCCCAAAATCTCAGTTAGGTGTTTCAAATAAAGACATACTATTCAGGGTTAATAAACTGCTCACGGAATCAAGCAGTTCTGTCATAATGTCAATTGCCTTACTTTCGCATTCACTGCATTATCAATCGTTATTTATGGCTTCAAGTGGCAATCCTGTATAGGCAGTCTATAATTGAGGGTGTGACTTTTAAGAAGCTGAGCAGGCGAGTATGGTAGCCCTTCCACTGGACTATTTATATAATACAGAAGGAAAAGTGGAAGGTCTCCACGATCATATTGTGCCTTTTTTAACATCAATTTGACATTTCCAACCACTTTTTCAGCCAAACCATTGCTGCGAGGATAGTAAAGACTGGAGGTTACTAATCCATTATTCCATGATTGTTCAAATACTTTGTATTGTATTCATATGAGTCGAAAGGTTGGTTGTCAGACATGAATTGTTTGGGAATCCCAAAATATACAAAAATTGGTTTGAGCTTTCTTATAGCAGCGGAAGCAGACTTACTTGTAACCTTCTCAGCCTCAATCCGCCGCGAACGGGTGGTCCACTATAACTAGATAGCTATCGGCATTATAAACCGCAAAATCAGCAGCAACTTTAACAAAGGGTAAATCAGGGGTGTCATGAGGTTGCAGCAGGTCCTTTATTTTAGAGCGTTGAAATCGATTGCATGTTGGCCATGCAAGTATAAAACTGAGTCCACAACTGTGTTTTCTTTGTACTTAGCAAGTAAGGATGGTTGAACATCGGAGGTTGTCCCTATCTCATGTGCTATGTCGTACATACTTTCATCTACAGATGAAGGAATATTTTTACAATTTAGGGATAATAGATCCGCTATATGCATATATTTGTCTGCTAAATATTTGAGTGTGAATGAATAGGGACATAGTTTCAACCTAAGGTGGTGGAGGTGATAATTGGTAATTTTACTAATGGCTTTTACAATGATGGAGGTGGGTAGCGGATGATCTGAATGAACAGTTACAGCTTCGTGACCATACAAGAAGTTATGAAACTTTTTGAATGCAAATGAGACAGCAAGCAACTCTTTCCACCTGAGCATAATTTTGATCATTGGTGGTAAGCAATTGTGAAGCATATAAAATGGGCTTGCCATCTTGCATTAAAGTGGCACCTAGGGCATATTGACCACTGTCAGCATTGATGTTGATAGGTTTGGAGGGTTCAAAAGGAGTCCACAAGGCATGTTTGGCTATAGACTTTTTCGAAAGCTCTAACTGCTTACTGTGGGAGGATTTCCAAGACCACTTGGAATCTTTTTTTCAGAATTTCATGGAATAGGGTGCAAATAACCTACAGGTGGGGCACAAATGGTTTTAGGTAGTTGACTATTCCCAAAATACGCTGCAAATCCTTCCTTAAAGCAGGTACTTCTATGTCCTGAATAGCCTGGACCCTAGCATCATCAGGGCGAATTCCATCCTTGTCAAATTCCAAACCTAAAATTTTAACTTTATCCACAAATAATTGAACTTTTTCCGGGTTAAATAATATGTTGTTTTCACGAGCTACTTTAATAACCTGTTTAACTATTTTCCATAACTCTTCTGTTGTGTCTGATTAATATATATTTAGCTCCTCTTTGCTTCTCTTTGTTGTATCCTATAGATTTTCCCATCTAAAAAAAACTGTTAACTCTTTTGCAAAGGTATCTATCATTTGACATGGTTTGGACATAATTATTTTCAGACAAAGATATTTTAGTGGTATTGAATGACTAGCTTAAACTCTTTAATAGCTTCACAAATATGACACACTGTTTGTAAAATAAAATACATATTCAAATATACCAAAATCATCACAATTTTAGATTATTTCCATTTTGCTTTTGTAATATTTCTATTGATTGCAGCTACCATTTATATTTTCTGTTCTATTAGTTTGCTCATTAAAGTGCTCGCCAATATACTACTACTTTTAACCCAATATTTTATGATCTCTCGTAAACAAAATAAGGCCATGAAACAAGATAAGAGGATATTAGTTCCATAATACAGACTCAAAGGATGAAAAACAGTAGAAAGTTTATTTATTTAGATTGGGTTCTCAAAGGGTGTGCCTTGAAATCTTGGCCGTTATTTTATTTTAATATTCATAAAAATATATTAAATTAAATTAATAGGATTAGTAAAAGAGAAAAACATTAAATATCTTATGTTAATGAGACTAGTGGGCTTGTATTTTCTTGTACAGAGCCTCAATTCTGGGATGTATTGATGGTAAACAAACCCGCATTTAGTGTTCAACTGAAACAAACTTTTCTCATTTCTTATGCTTTATGTTTGTAAGCGCAGAAAATCCTAGCAGAGAAGTAGCTAACTGTAGGGTGAGATCTGTCCGCAGTTCGAGCTTTTCAGCTTTTTCAACCATGAGGGAGGCAGCTAACTCAAGCGAGATTACATAATGAACTACACACCTAATCATATTCGTTGACATTTAGATACAGATGGTACTGCTTTATATTATCTTCAAGAACTGACAAAGGCTCCAAGATCAATCTCGATTTAATTTCTATCTTTAGATCTACTTTAAAGAGACATTTGCAAATGGTTATTTTTCATTAGATAGTTTTTATAGTTTAAGTTTATTTAAGAAACCATGAAGTTTATAATTTAAAGCTAACACAATAATCATGTTCTTCTTTGCCCTGCATGTTACTTGCATTCAGCTATTTAAATGGCTGAAAATATCAGCCTATTAGGCTAGATTCAGACACCACTCATCATTTCATTGGGAAATAAAGGCTTTGTTTTTAAGGGTAAATAGGTTAAGTAAGTCATTCTTAGGTTCTTAAAATCTTGCAAAATATTTTCCCCTGATCATCCAACAAATATAAGTATGAAAAACTATATCGTGGTGAAGGCAATAACCCACTTCCATACACATTCGTTTGAGAAGTTGCGATTTTAAGCTTGAGACATAACCTCTTATTAATAGAGTCCAAAACAGCTTTAAGTTTGTTTGGTAGAGTTTTTTTGTCACTAGAACCTCATAAAGTATGAAGCAATGAATGGACCCTATGTTCACATATTATTGTTTTAATCTTGCAACAAACCCTTGCATATTTTCAATTATTGCTGATGCACCTTCTGAACTAACAGAAACACAATTTTTCCATCACACTCCATTGTTTTCTAAGGTCTCTAAGATGGAGTTTAATATATATATCCTGCTGCTGTGTTAAGTCATTCTTTGCATGAAAACAATTGTAAAATAATTTCATAATTTTCAACAAATCAGATGTAGCCCATTACAAGACATTTTTGCTTATATCTGTAGACTCATCCAATGGCAGTGCATCACTCAATTTTACAGCTACATTTTTAACAATATCAGAAAACATGCAATTTAATTATAATGAAAAAATTATTTTACATTTATACTAAAGTCACTGATTTCTGTTGCATTGCCTAGAATGGATTTAGCAATTAATTTGCATTCATGCAAGATCAAAATGAGGCTGCATCCTCAATATTACAATCTCAACCACTTTGTATCCATCTACTTGGGCTTTTTCAGCTATAGTCCTTATTGTTTAAGATCTTGTTCTTGTTTTACATCAAATTATATATATGCACTATTTTGGTTGTATGTTATTGTGTGTTTTTGTTTGTGTGCATGTGAATGCGTGTGTGTGTGTGTGTGTGTGTGTGCGCGCATGTGGAGATCATTTAAATGTATTTACAATACACTCAGAACCATGCTCTCATTACTAAGATGTTCCCCCTTACACCACACTTTCTGAAATCTGACAGTGTTCATTACAAGTTTTACCAAGCTACAATATGATTATTGAGGGAGATTATATGGAACTGATAGTTACAACTGGTTTATTTTCATTTTCACTTGAACATGCCATCAGTTAAATAATCATTTATTTATTTTACGTTTTATCAAAAACCTATTCATTTTAACAGAAAAACTTCAACAGAAATAAACACAATACTTGTCTGCTCACATAGCACATATTCACTAACCTCAAACAACAATGGTTGATTGTGGCTAACAACGCATGTGCATCCACCCTCAGCTCAAAATGATTGGGGACCCACGATTAATCTCTGTCATATTATACTGTGCCACAAGAGAAAAAAGTTTGGGAACCATTAACTCAGTTTCTGATAGTCCGGTGTATTAAATTTTGTTAAACTTATATTTGACAGACACAGTTGTTGAATAAATACATAGACACTTATAACCTAAGTAGAGTTGATAAAACATGAATTTACTAAACCATAGTTTTAGGTTATCAAGGTCTGGTGAATATATTTTTTAAAACATGATACTCAAAAATATAGCCTAGCAGTTTCGTCAAGAAGGATCAACATCTCCACAATCTGTTCCACTAATGGACTGTATCTGTTAACATCTGAGGTACATTATGTTATTATTGATTGTCCTCAGGTATGGAAGCTATGAAGACTATGACGAGGGCACAGCAGACTATTATGACACGACAGAGTCTTATCCAGGTAAGTGGTGATCTGCTCTCTCAAACTTGGCATGCTAGCATTGTAAAGACATACTTGACATAATACTCATTTTGAAACTAGTATATATTTAAAAATAATTAAAATGCCACAATAATTATAAAACACTTTTTTTTAGGAACACATTCCAGGAAATGGCTCTTTTTCTACATCTATTTTTAAAAAACGATACATACATACATTTCCTTTCTTATTTCAAAGACCTCATTTTTATTATAAATCTTACAAATTATGTTCTTTGAAATCAAACCTTGTCTGGAATATTAGTCTGTTTTGGAATTTGATAAATAACAATAGTTATAACTTTCCTTTTGTGCAGGAAAAGCTAAAATAGCTTGATTTATATTTAGACCATTTGACCTTAGAACCAATATGACTAAGAATAAAATATTAATGAAAGAACAACTTTGGAGCACTAATAGAAAAGGTTTGAGGTGGTACTTATAAGAAAAATAGCAAATTTTATTTAAAATGTGATATCTAGGTAATGAAAAACTCCAAAGAAGCATCAGCATCATTTATACAACCAAAGGTGCTTGAAGAGATAAGATAATAAAAACAAAAAGCAAAAATAAATATTAAACCAAAGATAAAAAGGAAATATCAATATGAACTGGGTTCGAATATGCAAGGAAATGGGGATTAGGTTTTTCTTTCAGAGAAACTGATTTTAAAAGCAAACTTAGAAGAAAGTTTTAAATAAGAATGATTATGAAGAAGCAAAATATGCTCATTCAAGGCTAGGAGTAATGAAGGCAAATTGTGAGACAGATGAGAAGAAGAATTACTTTGATGTGATGCACAATAAAATGAAAAAACAAAATATTCTTTAAAAACATTTAATCATTACAACATTAGGTACTTGAATTAAACTATGTATAGACACGTACACTCACCTGAAAGGTTACATGCTTACCTTGCTTGTTTTCCACTATGATGCAACATACATTATAGGGTCTGAGGTCTGAGGTCCATATTTGGTATTTTTCAAACAAATTGATCCTTTTTTCTTTATTTAGAAACAAGGCTAAAAAAAATTGGGAGCCCTGCACATAAAACATTTAAAATCTGTTATAATCCTAGGATATAAAATTTTCACCATTAACTTTGTCATTAAAAATTAAAGTAATTGATATCATAACAGTTCAAATAGTGTGTGGGTGTGTTTGTGTGGGTGTGGGTGTGGGTGGGTGTGTTTGTGTGCAATTTCTTCTTGTTGCTTACTTTTAAAGTATTTTTTAATATGTCTTACTTTTTTGTCGATGTGTGAAAACTTGTTATTTAAAATTTGTTTGTATTTGTACACGCTTGATTGTGTGCATGTTTTTATTAGTATAAAATGCCTAAATGCAGATATTCATAATTAATTCCAAGACTATCACAACCAAACCCGAACCATTAATTGGACACTTGGTGGATATGAATAAGCTCATTCTCAAAGTAATATAATCTGAAGTTTGTCTAGAACTCAAACCATAAATGTTTAACCAATTGGACCTATTGTGGACTATTCTTTGTGAATATTATGTCAAATGTCTTTACACTATGGGTGTTGTCGTATTGATATATTTGGTGTGCATAAGACTAGTGCATTAGTGTGGCAATGTGTTTAAAAGAGTGTGTATTACTAAACTCTTTAAAGCACTTAAATAGTAAATTGTTAATTACATCTTACATATGAACATTTATTTGTTTGCCAACACAAGTACCATTGACAATAATTTATGTTCATCAAATATTTATGTTTTGAAAAAAACTACCATTTGACAAGGAGTTTATAGTTTTAGTTTTGACCCATTTGTAACACTTAATAATTCTTGACAGAAATTAAATTTGGCGACTAGTTTATTACCGGGATCTGGGGTACCATGCAAAAGTTTTATGCACTAGAAGTATTCTTTAACCTATCACTGTGAAACATGTTTTCAGGTTGTAGCAAGTGCTGCTAATAAATAATATTTTTATTTTGTTCATAAATTATCCATCAACTGAAATCCCTGTTAACGGACACCTTTGAATAACGGATTCATCTTTATAATGGGCAGTTTAAATTTACCTGTCAAAATATTATTAGCTCTTGGAGTGAAACAACTTCCCAATAATAGCTAGAGACACAAATGTTTTCATAAACATTTAACTGTGCACAAAAATTGCAAACATCAGTCCATATTCAGTAATTTACTGTGGGAATGTCAGGCAGGAATGCCATCGTATCATGCAAAGTGTGATCAGTCCTGCCTTCTAGCTTTAGTAACATTTTCTAAAATAGTCTACATAGTAGCAACTACTGCACTTCAAGGTCGTACGCCCCACCCCTTCCGAGCCATAGCTCCATCAGTCTAGTCTGTGCTCATACACTACAGAAGGGCTACTGTTATTCTTTTGACATATTGCTATGTATATAATGCAATCTTTACACTAATCTAGGTACAATATTTATTTATTGTCATAATTATCCTACATACATTTCTACACAATGCAGTAACTATATATTGTATCAGTTAATGTCCACAGTATATAGGTTCATATAAATTATCATTTTAAAAAATAGATTTTTCCAAATAGCAAACACTTCTTAGTAACGGACATATTTTTTTATTCTGGTAGGTGTCTGCTAAGAGATTTTTTACAATATTATATTCATGTTATTTTTTTAAATAACTTGGATTAAACTTCATTATTGGATTTCACAGTGAATAGTCTTTTTCTTCTCTTGCTACAACCTTGTATATTTTATCTGACATTTCTTCCATGGTAAATTGAAATGTTTAAAAACATTTTAATAATATCACACCAGTCGTCATGATTGAATCAATTTCTTCACAAATCTGTTTCAATTAAAATAACATTAAATAAATTACTTTTATGGCCAAATTTAATTGATTAGTTATCATATATTATCATTTATAATTTAAAAGAGTAAATAGGGGAAAACACTATATTTTTTGGCATAATGTTACACAAATTAAGTGGTACTACATTCGCTTGATATACTGTGAATTGCTTCATAGAATATAAAACAAATATTAGATACTTTATCTATATAATGATTAAAATAACGATTGTTTATATGTGCCATAAATTGTCCTACTTATTTCATTTTATCATGGATCAAGTATATATTCAGAGAACACTAAGGGTAGAATTTGAAATGTTATTTGTAACATCTATAAATGTTTTATAATTAGCAATGTTACAGCTGACAATCTATGTGTATTTGTCCATAGATTAAAATGTACTCACAAAATATAAATGATCTAAATTACATAGTAACTGATTAAAGGAAATTCTAGGGTTAAACATAAACTTTAAATACTAAACTGTCTTAAATATAAATATAAAACATTTTGTTTGGTTGTGGAACTAAAACAGTCCTTATGTCACCTAGGTAATGGCTCATTCCTATATTATAATACTTAATACATACTAAACCTTTAATACTAAGATGCTAATTATTGTAAATACAGGGTGGTCTACGGAAAAATATCCCGCCTCCTATATCGAGCAGGCGCCTCACTCTGAATTGGAGGAGCTCAATCCCCTTCACCCCGTCTTGTGCTTTAGACAATCAGTTCACTTGCTCATTCTTCATGTCACAATATGGGTGGAAGGGGATTGACCTCCTCCAATTCAGAGTGAGGCGCCTGCTGGATATAGCAGGCGGGCTACTTCTCCGTGGGCCACCCTGTAGTATTCATATAACCATCTAAATTAAACACTTGATTAAATTTCTCATTTTCTGGCATGTAATACAGTTGATATTGTTATTTCAGTCATCTGATGCTGATATTAATCACATAATTGGTTTTAATTATAGCTTAGTCATAAAATCACTGTTTGATCACAATGTTACTTTGTCAGCATGTATTTACACATTAGCTAGAACAATGACTTGATTTTTTTATTATAGATAAAATCATTATGAATAAAAAGATGATTTGGCTATTGCTTTAGTATGATGAGTCTGATCGTACATGCTTTTCACAATTAAAGCTGTCATAATTACGCAAGATTTTCAACCAACAGACATTTTATTTCTACAACACTTTTCTAAATTAAAATGTGTGCATCTTTCTATTCAAATGTTAGAGTGTTTTTTTGTTTCTACCACTATCCCCAATCGTTTTCTTTTAAAAACTTGATGTATACATTATGGTTTAGAAAATATTTTACTTAAAAATATATAAACTTGAGTTTACGTACACTATGTCTGTATAATCCTTGGCAAAACTTCAACTTTCTTAAAATTATGCCAGATATCTGGACTTGGTGCTTAGAATATGCAATACATATTTATAAACTTTATATCTCATTTCACTGTTCATCAAAAGGTCTGACTGACATGCTCTTTTCCATACCACAACTTTTTGTTGTTTCTATTAAATAATTTACCCTTAAAAAATAATTTTGAAATATTTAAATTGAGATAATCAATACAAACCCGATGCTTAGTAAATAAGTTGACAGTTTTCAGCAGTAAGATGCAAAAAAAGGGGGGAGGGGGGTTTCTTCACTTTAGCATGCCAGAAAAGAGAAGTTTATTTCATACTTCAGTTGAAAATTAATTCAATCATAAAACTACCATAAACTTTTTCCTATTTTCTTATTTTAATTTAACCTCCTTGCTGGGCAACAGGCAGGCAACATTATATTTTGAAGAAAAAAAGACACTTATAATTTAACTTTTAAAAATGATACTAACTTATTTCTTTGATCAAGTCCCATGTTGAAAATACAAACTCTTGCAGCTCTTAAATGCAAAGCTTTATATCAAACTATGAAATAAAAAATAAAAGTATACTTTTATTATTTTTAAATTTAATTTTTTTTTTCAAACTACTGGTTTTAGTGTTACATTTTTTTCATAATAATATATTTGTATTCAAATATAATGTAAATTTCAATCTACCCTATAGTAAGATTGCTTTATGCTAAAATAATTCAGCACAGTGTTTTGTAGCAAATAAAATTAATCCATGCTCTAGACTTGGCACTTTCTCAGAAGAGATACGATTAAAATGAGACAAAGAATAATACATACATATAGTAACTGTTAGCTCATTTTGTAAATTAGGATATCTAATTACTATTCATTATTAGAAATAACAAATGTTTTCCACCAACTTATCAATATTGAAATATTTATCTACTTATTAACTAACTATGTGATGCATTTAATGCAGTCATGACATATTCCCCCTTCTTTTTTTAACACCAATAATTGTATTTACTTTGAAAATATATTTATCTAAACTTCCTCATTTGTAACTTTTAAGTAAAAAGTTAAACATAGTCTAGCTTAATAAGCATACCGTTATTCAATTATTCTCATTTGAATTCTTATTTACAATACATTGTAAATCTATTAAATGTAATTCGTCAGAAATTTGGTTTATGTTGTGTTTAATTTTTAGGATCATAGGCCTACATAAAGTTAAGAAATTCATTTGGTACAAAAAGCCATAAATATGTTGTTTAAGTATCCAAAAATTAACAGTAATCAACATAGGTCCACATGATTTATTAAACGAATTAACGTTCAGTTGACCTTGCTGTTAAACTACCCAAATAGAATAATTTTAAATTAAAAAATATATATATTAAGGCATCAGCAGTAACTGTAATTATGGAAAAATACAAACCTAAACCTGTAATAACTTAGATAGTTTGGGTTTATAAATAGTTGAAACATGTAAAGCAGTAGTTGATGGGACACACCAATAATAGGATCAACATTGATCACAATTGTGCTTACTTTCACTGACTTACCCTTGACTTGATAGGTCATAAAGTAAAATTCTTTGTCTCATTTTTGTTGGAATTATATTGCAATTATTCTGTTATGTCATGGTAATTTTTGTACTCAAATAAATACAATATATACAACATTCTGTCATTGTAAGGATTAATCAGTCAATAAGTCAGTTTAATCAGTCAATTAAAAGAGAATCACATTTATTTCAATCCAATGTCTTCCCATTTTTCTTATCATTCTTGAATATGTACTCTCATCGTAAAAGTTATATTACATAATAGTTTGTATTCTTTAATCGTAAGGAAATATCTTGAGGAACTGATTCTCTTTCTTTATATCTATTTAGCTAATATTTGTATTTGGGAATATTCATTAAAAAAATTAATTATGATTTCTATTCAAGGGTTTATTTGTGAACATAAAATTTTCAAAATAATCATCATATAATATAAAATCGGTGTAGCAAAATTATGCTGAATATCAAATGTAGAAAAAAAAATTAAATTCTCATTAATTTGGTTCCCCTTGAGAGAAGATATAAAGGTCCTATCTCTAATTTGGTGAAATGGGGAGCGATTTTCCATCCGATGTTCATCTCAACTATGACATATTTCCGTAAATCTCCCCCTCGATATGTTTCTTTAAGCCAGATAGTTCCTATTGGGGCCCTACAATATATGATAGCTAAATTAAATCTGAAAATATAGATACTCCTTGATAAGAAGTACCATAACCCTTCATCTAGTTAAATGTATTAATATTTTCCATAGTCTTTTGTATTTAGAGTTACAAGAGTTATGTTCCTAATAAGTTGGAAATTTCTTAAAGTCATTAAAAATATTCAAACATCTTAAACTTAACATTAACAGCAAATTACGAAAGAAAGTATGGTGGAACACCTATTTGTTCTAAGACACTATACATCAGTTTTCCTTTAATTGGCCATACAAAATGTTTTGTGTCTCAACTTTCTAGTCTTAAATTGTTGTGTTGGTGTCTCAAAAGAAATCTCAACACCTCAGTAATCTTGATCTAGGTTTGAGGTTAGTTTTCGCTGTCTGTCTGTCCGCCCTTTTGCTCGCAGACGAGACCACCAACCGATGGAAAGGATTCAAAACTCCATCTTCGGGGGTCGCCACTGACAGGTCGCGATTTCGCCCCACCCCATACGCCCGCCCAGCCAAGTAATTGGTGTTGTGCCCCACCACCGCCACATGCAGCAATAGCATCCATGGAATTGTACACCGCCACCGGCGTACCTCCTGCCATCGCATTGTGCACCGTTGATAACTAGGCAGCACTGCGAGCGGCCCTGAAGGGATCCCCTCCATCTCTCCCTCTTACTGCGTGTGTTTAAGCCGGTTTGTGGCCACGATGTGAGTGCAGCACACATTCATACAAAAGTTAAATTAAAAGGTTCATGCAAAAAAAAAAAAACATAAACTTTTGAATAAAAAAAATGTGTGGAAGTGTTGTCATCAGTGTCAATTCTTCAAAGTTTCGATCTTTAGCTTCTGCTTTTTAATTTCACTCTTGCATTATTATTTTCTCTTTTCATTCAGCTAATACTTTTATCTAGGAATTATTTCTTCTTCAATCCGTCCTTCAAAAATTTCAAATTCATACAAAATAATTATTAAAATTTTATTTATAACCCATTAATTTAAACTTTTCTTCATACTTTTCACCAGCAAAACTACCGCTTTACTTCTCATCTGATTTCTTCCATCCTATGCATTGACAAATTTAACAATTTCAATTTGTAAAAAAAATCAAAAATTAAAAAAAAAATCATAATTTTGATAGGGATCAACATAAAATAGACTTTGTAAGCTAATTAAAGGTAGTTATTGTTCTTGTAGCTGTATAAAGATTTGTATGGATGTTTCTACAGTATCATATTTGTGTTTGATAATTGTTTGAATGTTCTCTTTTTGCATTTTCCTTTGCTGATGTGTTGAAGAGAGAGCTTTGTATCATTTGATGTTGGGTAATTTTGATATATTGAAAGTGACAGATTATACTCTTGAAATGATACAATTAACTTAATTAACTAAAATGTCTCAAATCAAGGTTGCAAAGTTTGACAACCTTTAACATTGTCAAGTTTGGAGGTGAAATTACATTTTCATAAATACAGGACCAAAATTAATCAAGAACATCTTGAAAAGACAATCACATGCATTGGGAAAAAAATAATTTTGAAAAGGTTTGGTTTTAGGTTAAGAAAAATAAATTAATAAATTAGCAAGTAATAAGATGATTGTGAAGTGACCAAAATGCTTTCTATTTGCCGGTGAATGGTGACATTCCAAGTGCTCATGTTGATCGTAAATAGGAATTTTTAATTGCTAATTTATTTTCTTTGATTGCTGTATTTCTTGTACTTGCTAACAAACTTTTAAGTTTGTGTGGGCTTTTAATATTAGACATAATGAATACCTGCCATTACAGACGTAGTTTTTAGATAATAATGTAGGCTTGATAGTAAATATTAGTTGGTCAAATCATATGAAAACTGACAAAGTAATTTAAAACTTTAATTCATTAGTTTTTTAAAAAGGTTTGATAACATATTTCGTTACCAACTAAATCTTTAACTTTATTTGCTAATTTTTAAAATTAATAATTCTCACATCAACATTATTTAAAAAAATTTGTTTGTATGTAAGCTGAAACATTAAGTGTTTAATAGATTGGAAGTATTTTATCCTTTGATGTGAATGTTTTATTCAATGTAAAAAAGTTGAAAACACATAAATAATTGTAATGTTTCTCACTGGTCCATCATAACTAAATTTGGGCCCAGAATTTATATGTAATTATAAAACATTAAACATGAAACTATTAATAATAATAATAATTTACTAGACTAGAAAAGCTCAAACAAATGAGATGTAATGTAAAAATATAACTTTGTTTCATAATTTAAATGACAAAAACTGAAATGTATTTCTTCTTTTTTTTTTATTATAATTAAAAATTGCCATGTGAAACAACCCAGTACCCCTTAATAAAGATGTTGTCTACAATACAAGTTTGTTGACTTAATTTTTTTATTTAATCTTTGAATCATTACTATGCAGAAACCCTGATCACAATAAAATGTAAATCACAGCTCTAAAAAGACACTTCAAAAAATATTAAACCTCACCTCTTTATGATAAGTAAGGATCTACACCTGGAACCCAAAAATTATCAGGTAAACAAATATCTATTTCTAAAAAGTAGTTATTCACAAATCATATTTTCTATGCTAATTATAAATTCCTCCTCCCCTTCTAACTCAAATATAACAACCTGCCAAAAACATACTTAAATCTGGTTATTAATAAATTTACTATTTAAATGAAAATTTTCCAAAATATAATTTGTTCTAAAATATCAAAAAACTCACTGAAAACATCAGATAAAAATATGTTATAAATAAAACTTATTTGAAATTCCTCCAGAATAAATTGCTTTTTGAAAAGGAAACTAAATATGAATTTATAGTTAGCATTGCATAACATAAAATATATTAATTTAAAATGTAACTATCCTAACATAATAATTGGTCAGTAATAATTTAAAATGTCTCACCGCTGTCAGTATTTTTATATATCACCATAATAACTATAAATTACTAGCAATTAAACTTTTCTATAGTTATCTCATTTTATTATCTATTGATTCTAATAATCCTAATTTTTATTTTCAGTTTGAAGATGAAGTCAAATGAAGAGGTCTCATCTTATTTGTTTGTTGGCCTATCAAAATTCAAATAAGTGATCACTTTCAACGATAAATTGAGGCCTCCATTATCAATCATCAGGTGTGAATCAAGGCATGTTTTATGCTACCAAATGATTGAAGTCTTTGTTAAAAAGAAAAGTATCTTCTCTTCCAGAACTTGTAGTTGTATATTTGAAAGTCTATTCTTTGTGAAAATGTTTATATTGATATAAAAATCTGGCTGTGATATTATATTCATTCACAATTGTTTACAATACATTGACTAGCTTTACACCTCGCCTATGAGATGCAGAAAAAGGATTTTTTTATTATTTGTAACTAGGCAGGAATGTAGTTAAGAACCTTTAAGAAATGTCCACTAATTTTATTAAAAACCCTCCATATCACTACTATACCAGTGAGATTTTTTAATATTAGAGTGATCAGATTTCTAAACTTAAAAACATTTAAATAACTAGGAGCTTCAAAATTTCAAACTAACGTGATCAAAATTATAGTGATAAATGCTATATAAAACCATCATCCTCTTAAATTACATTTAAATCAGCAAATATAGCACTCATTGTTTATTTTGTGTACCCACATTGGTTGGAAAATTAAATGTTTAGTTATAGTTGATGTAGGAAAAAATATGTATTTGTTAGGCAACAAACTGGCCAATACAAGAGGGCAAAATATTGAACAGCCAGAAATGATGTGGACAAACTGGCCGAAATTCCAGGACCATGTAATAGCCAACAAGTAGACACAATCAAAGCAATTATTTGAAAGGCTGAGTAGGTCAAGTGGCCAACACTACTTGAACCAACTGATAGACAATCTGACATTAGATTACATTACAAAGTGGTAGACAACCAAAAGGTTGATATGAGAGGACCAACTGATAGACAAACTTCGATATGAATCCAGTTAAGAGCGAGTCAAGTTAAAAATCGGTCAATACTAGGCATGTGCTGGAATTACATCTTGACTTGGGGAAATTTCCCGGCGGGAAACGGGATGGGGAATGAAAAAATATAAAAGTAATTTTCCACTTTAGATTTAAATTTATTTTTCAGATTTATCATTATATTCTAAAGTTAAAAACTTCTCATTCATACAAATAAAAAAATTGATAAAAAGGGTCAATTCTTTTGGCAATATAATCTGATATAGATCCAATTTTTTAGTTTCAATCAAGTTAAAATGTAATGGTAAATATCAAAGAGAAGTTTAATAGAGTCGGGAAAAGGGACAAAAACTCTGAATTGGTTAGTTATAGGTCTGAACAATAAATTTTAATTTTGTAATCTTGTACAACTTTTCAAAGACAAAAATATGTATGATCAAAATTTTTTCATTGATTTATTTTTTAAATTAGGGTAAGTTTTCCAAATAAGAACAAAATATTATTTGGTCCAACAAGTGTTGAGTAAGGTAAAATAAAAAACTAGGCCTAGTGAAACTACTATAAATTTTATTAATTTTATTAATTGCATTTTTGGTTATCAATTAAATAAATTATGAACATAGATCTTAAGATTGACTAAAAAGGTTCTTGGATAAAAAAATTCATGGTGTGAATTTTAATAACTTAAACACAATAAAACATCAAGATTTTAAAACTATTCCAAATAAATAAAAGTGGATCACAATGTTGTCCATAAGAATACCAAAAACATTTCTTAACTGATCCAGTGGCCCCAATAACTCCGTAAACCGAACTCCAAAAATATTAATGTATCCAATATTATTATTTATGATACAAAAGCAAATGGATGCCATCTTAAATAATAACATTAACCTAGTAGACGTGTCTTGGTGAATAGCTTTTTCCACGCCATTTTCAAACAGCTGTATCGCCACTTTCACATGTTTATATGAACTTTCTTACTCAGAATAATCAATATTACAACATCCCAAAATATTTGCTATTCCTCCTGAAACACCCTGTATATAGATAAATTATCGCATTGAATATTTAAGTGGAGATTAGTCCCGATTCCCACTTTTCTATGCCCTTGTTGATACTTTGTTTTTATTATATATTTACTTGTCACTTGAGCCACTCTTAACTGGATTCATCTCAATGTTTGTCTAAAAGTTGGTCCTCTCATGTTGACCTGGTCACTTGACCATCCCAGCCTTGCAAATAAGTTGATATAGCTGGTCCATTGGGTCTATCAACATTGCATGGTGCCAATTTATAGATGTTCAAGCTTAGGTAGTTGGCAGTGGCGTACCAAGGCAGGGGGGTTGGAGCGCCCCACGAGATGAATTTTTATTTAAAAATGTGTCTCATAAAAACTTAAATACACATTGTTTACAACCTTTTCTATTCATAGATTATTGTCAGTAAATCTAAGAGGCCCTCAAATATATTTTTTTATGACGCGTGATTATTGTTTTTAATGATTGTGTACAGGTTTTATGTTAAGAAACTTACATATTTTGTAGCACATAATTATCAGTACAACGCTTTCATTTGAAACTAACAATGTTTGAAAATGATTTTTAGCAAATAATGCTCAAAACATATGGCTTCAGTACTGAAGTTTATTAAATATTTTGCCTAGTTTTGTAATACACCAGAACATGTACGTAGTAAGGGTTTAAGTTGAAAAATTAATCATTTTTCTACATGTTATCATTAGTTTTAATTGAAATAAAAACTACATATTTGAAAAAATAATCAAACACAAAAAAATCTTTGTTTTTAATTTTAGTTTTCCCTTTAAGTTCTATTATTACTTACATAGTTAGTTCTTTCCACATTTTTTTCCCAATAGTTTTTATGTATTATAAGATTAAGCCTCAGTTTCTTGGTGCCAATAGTAGAGGCAAAATATGGGGAGTGCTTAGTAATAGAAGTTGGGGGGAGGGGGGGGGCAGGAAACGCCTGCCTTGGGCCCCCAAAGGTGTTGGCACGCTACTGGTAATAATCGGTAGTTACACAATTCTATTGCGCTTAACTCTGCAAGTCAGAAAAGATTATATATTTTAATATAAGTTAAGCATGGAAGCTATACAAATTGTTATGCCTCTTACTAAGCACATACACCTCCTGTTTGGGTAGGGATACACCATTTTATTCACATATGCTTAGCTCATAGCTGATCAACTGGTTTCTTAAATTTAAATGGTTTAATATTAAATATGTGTATAGGCCTAATTGAGATGGAATAAATAGGTAAGCTATGTGTAAGGTTGTTAGAATAAAGGTTGCCTCGATCAGCCGTTTTCGTGGAGCATATTGAACCAGACGCGTTATGTAACAGAGTGACCACCCGGCTACCTCTCCAGCCATACAATTCAATGTTTCATTGTGGATAACTCAACTTGATTTTAATTTAACTTAAAAGCACTTAACTATCAGGGCACCTGTATATAACTGTATCTAATACATAATATATATATCACCACATTAATTAGTAGCATATGTCTCAAGCTAACACTGTGTGTACACATCATAACTATGAAGTATGACTATGTTCAAAATGTTTGATTTAAAATATTTATTTAATAAAGTGACAAAAAGTTTTAAAATATTAGTTACGAACAGTTGCATACTAAAAGTGTGAAATATGATTAACAAGAAAGCACAGTTAACAACATTAAATAACATATTTCCTTGGCTGCGCCTGACCAAGCTATTCTTATATTCACAACTATTATAGGTTGGGGATGAAGAAAGTAGAATTTAGAGGAGATATATGATTATTGGTGGAAGGGGTACTTGGAAATAATTTTAAGATAAAAGCTGTCTACTCTTTGCGATTAGACCCCGACCAACTGGTCCTCAATCAAACAGCTTAGATGAAAAAGAAGCTTTTGTCCGTGTGCCCAGCTGTTGGTGTTATCACAAATTATTAACGTGAAATAAAAAAAAATTATAATATTAATAATAAACGCCATATGTTGTATTATTGATCATCTAAAAATAATTGTTAGTTATTATTTATATTTAGGTTTTTAGCTTAAATTTGGGTTGTTCGTGTAAAAGTGCGAAAAAAGTGTCATCACTTACTGTAATTGGCTATTATATTGTTAAGACTTCTAGTTTGGAAACTTTTTTTGAAATGTGACTCATAAAATGTTTTTTGGGCATGTGGGCCATTTAGACTGATTATTAGTTGATGGTCGGGTCGAGGTTTGAGTTCCGTTTGGGTGTACCGAGCTTTTTTTTCCCCCCTAAATGGTTTCCCACATTTCCTCCACGAAACTTCAGGTACATTTCCACAAAATTCTTACCTCATTCATTCCTACCCTATTAGCGTAATTATTAATACAAATACATATAGCCTAAACGAATAGTGAAATTAAGTGAAAAACAACAACAAAATACTGATGCCGATGTAGTATAGTCTATTATGTAATTATTATATTATTAGTAAATTCATTTATAAATTTACTCACATGTTGCATCAATTCATTATATAATGGGTTTGCTGAAATGTCTGAACGTAGGTAATTATGTTTATTTCCTCCCTTACAAAGGTGTATCCATTTTTTTATGAACTACTGGATCTTTTGGAAAAGAATGATAACTTATTGATTTCCCATTAGAGTTTATTTTTGTTGTTTATGGCTATTATTACACAAAGCAACTGTACATCTTTTCCCCTGCATTTTTGTTAACCCTAAAATATTGTTTATATTAATAAAAGAAACGTCAAAAACATTCTTCTTTTCAATCTCACTAGATTGATGGAAAATCATAGAATAAATTCTAGATGAAGGGAATTATTAATAATATTACTAACATTAATTATTGCATAGAATTCAGTCTTGTTTTTAAACTGAAATTATTTTTACAAAATTGTAACTACATGAAATACTGTGAACCAGACCGCTGGTAATTTACTACTGATCCCTGTCGCTAAGCTGCATTCGGGTCACCGGGTGACATCACGCAAAGAGTAGTGAGAAGGAGAAAACTAACGACTGAGGCAACCTTGTATTCTAAGGACCTTGGGCTATGTGTACATATTTAAATTATCATAGTAAGGTTTTAGTTAGCAAATCTTTCAAGATTTGGAAAGAATTTGAGGTTTGACAACATGAAGTTATATACAGTGCTATGAGTCAAAAACATATACAATTGAGAAACATTTAACACTTTAAAATTACAACATCTAAAACAATAATTCAAAGTAAAATTAGTTTTATAAAAAGCTAGATATTATAGTCAAAACGATAATAATCAAATATTTAATGCACACATTTTGTAAGCTTTAAAAGTCAAAATAGTTCATTCTTGAATACATGTTAAAAATAGAAGGTTATAAATTGGTTGTTTGAAAAATGAAAGAATTGGCTTTTCTTTTTGAAATTTTGTTTGGTGTTCCTTGAAATGGCTAGTTTGCCCGTTTCTGTCAACTAGTTTCGACACTCACTGGCATGATCCTCACAATTTCATGAAACAAAACACACAGATTTAAAAATATAGTTAAAATACAAGGCAATGCCAATAATATAATTGTGAAGTTGCCAAGAATAAATATATAAAAAGGAATAAATAGGAAAAAATAATTAAGATATTAACCTAGACCCGAAAATGAGACAAGTGAGCGTCTAATGTTGTGATCTGACAAAAAATTAATTTAGAAATGAAGAAAAAGTGTAAATAAATTGAACAGCTTTTAGAACTTAATACTTTGTTTAAGGAAAGAACAAAGATGATTAAAATTTGAAATAATTTACTTAATAATAAACTATTCAATTTTATACATTTATTATATCATCTTATTTCACCTTACAACTCTTATCTCAATTTTTCAGTTTATCTACATGGGTTCTTCACTTCTAAATATAGTTTTTGTCAGATCATATCAAAAGATTAGCATCTTACTTTTATTTTTATATATATATACATGCATACCCATTTCACAATTACTTTATTGGAGTTGTATTGTGTTTTAACCATATTTATAACTCGTGTTTGTTTCGTTGAGTTCTGAGGATGATACTGGTGAGCGTTGAAACTAGTTGACAGAAACGGACAACCTAGCTGCTATTTCAAGGAACACACGACAAAATTTCAAACAAGGAAAACCATTTCTTTCAGTTTTGACTTTTAAAGCTTGTATATTTGATTAACTATAAAATCTAACTTTCTATGATACCGATTTCAACTTAAATTATAATTTTAGATGTTGAAATTTAGTGTGTTAAATGTTTTTCATTTGTATAATTATGTTTATAACTCATAGCAATGTATATAACTCCATGCTGTCAAACCTTATTATAATATGTTAATATTTTACACATTGCCTACTTATTTAATCCATCTCAATTAGGCCTTTACATATGTTTAAACTCTCAAACATTAAATCGAATTATGATTTCCTTACTATCATCAAATTAAGTTCTTTGTTAAAAAAATTCACAATATTATCAAACATATAATGTTTTCTATATAGGCCTACTATATATTAGAATTTAAAGCAATTTTAAGAGATTACTTTAATTGCATGGACAGCAGATCACATTTATTAAAGGGAGGAGCCACAAGTATGCTTTTATATATATTCTAGCAATTTATTTCTTTAGTATATTTATATTTTTAAAATACTGAATTTATTCATAAATTAATAATTCACCAAACATTAAATCTCAATGACAGGAGAGACCAGTAAAAAACAAATTTATAATTAAACTATATTTAAAAAATGTTTTCAAAAAAATATAGCTTTTTATACTTTGCTTTTTAGATATTGAATAATTGCTATTTCAGATAAGTCTTTTGATAAAACTATTAGGAAAAGGCATTTGAGATGTTCATTCCTACAAAAATAAGTACTTATACAAATATTAATTAGGAAAATATTCTGTCTTTTTTGCCAAAGAAAATCTACCATGTTCTATCGTGACAGAAAAGAATAATACACTTAAGAATGTTGTTAAATCAAATAAACTCCCCAACTTTACAAACTGGTACTTTTAATAAACAAGATATATAAACTACTACTGAGCACTTTAACTATGTAATTTATTAATATTACATGTGACCCGCTAATACTCCCAAAACATATATCATATTTAAACTTCTATCTTAATATTGGCATTCATACTAAGTTAACTCAAGTAAAAAATAGTGATTTGGTGGCTATTATTATTATTATTGTTTTTATTATTTTTCATGTTGTATAAAGCAGACATTCTAGACTATCTGATTATATCAGAACATAAAGGTGTGCTACTACAATTTTAACTATGTTTATTTATATTATTTATATTTTATTTATACTTTATTTATACTTTATTTATACTCTACTGACACTATTTTCAAATGTTTGTGATAGCTTAATAGAATATGGAAATTAAACTCGTATCTTTCTTAAGTCTGCACTTTATTATTATTCCATACAGTAAAAAATGTGATCTAAGGGTAGCATTGAATTTCTTGGTAATATTTTTGGAACCATGTAGGTATTTTTATTGTCATAGTCAGTCTTTGTATTAATTTCTATACAATTCAAAAGGATATCTGATCACCTTAACTGTTTCCTATTTTTATACTCATTTTAAAAAAGCTTTTTTTTTACGAAGAGTAAGTACTTAACTAGTATGATCATGATGTTATAAAAAGGGCTTTGAGAAATTTTAACCAATTCATTTCTAAATGCCTTGATTAAGAGTTAAAATTACTAATTTTGACTGTGTCCAAATTTATTCATGAATCTTTTTTGCAAAGATATGCAGAATAATCCTTTGTGTATATTCTAATGCTTACGTGTTTTGCTGGCATTTATTGTTACTTGTGGTACAGCTTTTGTAAAAATACAAGCAGTAATTGTGTCAAACTATGTATAATAATATTAACTTACTAGGCCTAATTAATATAATTGAATATTTTAAAAAATAATTACTTATAGTGCATATAATACAGTATAGGTTTTTATAAGTATTTAAACAAAAACGAAATAGTCAAATTACTATAATTTAACTTCCACGTTAATTGTTTAAAGAAGATCTATTATGAGTGTAAGCTGTGAGATTTTACCTATAACAATTAATAAACAATGACATCATATCTGTATCATTTTTTTGTTAATTATGTAAGAAAACAGTTCGTCGGCACTAGTTTGGCTCCTAAATAATGTATTTTTTCATCTGAATATTTTATATGATATACATTTCTTCCTTTTAAAATAAATTAACTACATTTTTACTGTCTTATATGTATTATTAAAACCCCCATATATTTCCATAGCTGTTGGTAAAATGGTAAGCCCTTACTTTAAGCACTTTTGAATACCAACAGTAACATATAATTTCAGTTGAACACCCTCAAATTAGTTTGTGGTTTCTTTATTTTGATTCGAAACCTTGAATTTTTGTTATTTAGGTTTTACACTAACAACTCATAATCCAACTTTATTTCCATCAGTTTAATCAATATCAATATAAAGGTAAGTGTTTTAAAAATCTCACTCATCCAAAAGGGCCACTACTTAAATTAATAAAATAACATATTTAGCTCTCAAATGAATCTTTTACTAGCACCACATTTAATACTTGAACATTAACTTGAACATACATACTAATTATGTTATGGATGTGAAAGGTTGTATTTGGAGGAAGTCTACTCACATTTGCATATAAACCTTTTGCAATCTTTGCTTATTACAATGATACTATCAAATAAATAAAAATGCTCATGTTTAAATAAATATTTGTATCACCCTCATTACATCCAACTGGGACTCAAACTCCAATCTCTCCATCATCACTCGAGTGTATTGTGAGAGTAACACTTTAGAGCAGTGGTGCACCACCCTGGGGTCCCTAGAGGCTACTGAGGGGTCGCCGAAATTATTTTATAAATGACAAAGGAGATGCTAAAAAACCCATCTAGGTAAGATGCAGCCTATGTAATCCTGTAAGTGAATGTTATGTGCAATAAAATGACTTTGGCTTATAACTTTGTTGCGTTAAAAACATTTATAGTCCACCAAAAATATACCCTTAATGTAAAGCTGGCGAATGATATTGTAATATAACACGACCACTCGCTAGTCAGTACACTGTAGTGAAAGACGGGCCAAGCACATGTGTCACCCAAATGTCAGTTTGTTCCTGAATCCTTTGACCCGTGCACAGGTCAATAAAGTGTTAGATGATACAATCTCTGTTGTAAATGTTATCAAGGCAAGGCCATTTAACTGCGAGCTTTTTAAAATGATGTGCAATGAGATGGGCTCAGATCACGATAAACTGCTATTACATGGCCATCACATAGTAAAGTGATCTGCACCATTACCTTAGAGCATGCAACTATTGATGTGGATCCAAGAAACTACCACGATGGGTATGAAAGAAGGTTAAAAGAAATTAGATTAAAATACTTCAATAATGTTTACACAAATTAACACATTCTCTGGAGGAAAATAAAATAGACTTATTATTTAATTCTGGAAATACTTAGAATCTAAAATAAAATTTTAAAGTGCGTAAATATTTAAAATACCAACAAAGCTCTTGATAGAGTACAAATTGAATCATCTATAAGAACGTTGTCATATTTCCTTAAATAGCAATACCCATATTATATATGTGTTGCTTTGTTACTCATTTTGGGGAGGGGTTGATCTATATGCAAAGTCAAGCCAGTCAGGTACTAAGACTGTTCAAAATTATTAGATGATCAGAGCTACCACATCCAGAAATCTTAGCAAACCAAGAAAAGAACAGGATTTATTTGTGTTTGGAAAACAGAGATTTTTTAATATCAGGAAAAAAGAAAGCTTCTAAATTTGTAAATGTGAGGCATTTAAACTGCAAGCTTTATATTATATGTAGAGGAAAAATCAAAATAAAGAAATAAGTAATCTATTCAAACACATTTCTCCTTATAATTACTTATTTCAAGTGTCTGTCCAACAACACATGAGACAAGTTAAACTCTCCCAACTTTTTCTAGAAACACTTGATCTAATCATCTCCACCCCCAGAACATGATGTTCTACTGTATTAACCTGTACTTGTTCTTCTCAAGGAACATTGGGTTACATTAAATTCATATTCTGTTTTAAACACCAATCACTTCCACTAGTAAATGGTATTAAATACAACATTTTATTCCTTTACACTACTTTGTAAGTGACTATGATTGGGAACTACTTCTGAATAAAGGAATTTTTTTAATAAGAAATTGTGGCGACATTTATAGTTTATTTGTCACAATATAATGAAATTAAATCTAATGCCTTCATATGTATTATAGTACAGTGAAATCTCCCCTAACGGACACCTCTGAATAGCGGATTCTTCTTTATAATGGACAGTTTATGTTTCCGCGGCAAAATAACATGGGCTCCTACGTTTAAACAACCTCCCAATAACAGAAATGGAAACTTCTAAAGACGTATATTTATGTATAGCAATTTTTAAACAGTGGACAAAAATTGAAGAAAAAAAATTACAGTCCATTTATAGTCTTTGACTTTAGGAATGTCGGGAATGCCATTTTCTCAAGCAAAGTGTGAGCATTCCTGCTCTCTCCTCTGGAGAAAGTTTTTAAAATAGCCTGCGTAGTAATGACAACAGTACTTCAAGGTACTACCTCCCACCCCTTTTGAGCTATTAGCGGGGGATGTTTCATCAGTTGTAGGTACTTGTACATACTACCTACAGTCTACATTTAATTTTATCTGTATATTATGATGCTATCTGTACAATAAGCTACATACAATATTTATTCATTAGTCATCAATCCTGCATACATTATTATGTTGTGCACTAATTAGATTATATTAGTGTATATTCAAAGTATATAGGTTCATAGAGATAAAATTGTATTCAAGAAGTATTATTTTTAAAAAAAATATGCTCCTGATAATGGACACCTATTAATGACGGACATTTTTATGATACCCGAAGGTGTCCGTTATTGAGAGCTTTCACTGTACATTTAAAGTAAATCTTTTTCCTTGACAATAATATTCTTAATAACTTAATAAAGCTTTTTTTTTTATTCCAAACCCACAAATTTGAACACTATGCTACTTGGATTTTTTATTTGGAACATAAAGAAAAACTAATCATTTATACTGTGGACAATTTTTAAAGCATTGAAAATTGTTATTTTTGAGAGCTGACTATTTCTCATGGAAAGTATAGAATCACAATCGCTGATAAGCAGTAAATAAATATGTTAATATTTCATTGGTGTGTTTTCTATTAAAACATTTTGAAGTGCAGCACTAGTGTAGGTGTTTTAAACATATCAACAAATAGGTTATTCTGTCTTGCTTATAAACATTTTATCAGTGAGCACATCTAATATAAAATAAAATAAATTAGATTAAGATTTATGCACCCTATTAAAGTGGTATCCAACCTTTTTTGTTTGCATACCCTCATATATAATTTATCTTCAACGTTGTTCCTCCAAAGTTGTTGGAGCATAATGCAAATTATACATATTCTATAATCTACATCTAAAATAATGTATTAAAAAAGTTATAAATAGTATATAATTACATATATATATATATGTATGTATGTATGTACATAATATATTTTAATTTTAATTTGACTTACCCCGGTAAGATGTCTTTGTGTATCCTCAGTTGAATACAACTGCCCTAATATGTGTTTTGGTTTAAAAATATACTGATTGTTTCTAAACAGAGAAAAACTGCCTTTTGATACATATTTAAATCCTAACTCTAGTGAATGTCACTTGAAAAAAATCTACCTTAACACTCCAGGGGATAAGTTACATGGTATTTGTATGTTGTTTAGGTGTGTCCTCTCCATGAAAGATTCTAATATCTTGTTAGGTTTAATGCTGAATGTTAAAAATTTTATAAATAAAGTTTTATCATTAAAAAGTATATTATTGTCATGACTTATAACCATAACGTAGTATTATGTTGTTTCATTATTTATACATTAAAATAAATTTAATGTTATGCTGTATTTTTACTGTTTCATGTTTTACAATAAACACTTTTTTTTAATTATGGGCTATATATTTATTTTTACCTTTTCTTTTTATTGCTTCATTTATTTATCTTATCCTCTTCTTTTTGGGCTCATCTTACCATTGATCTGAAGCGGTTTGGTCCACAGCAATTGGTGCTTTCGATGGTAAAGCACAAATCTCTTTCTCTTCATCGTATGGTGGAGGTAGGAAACCATCAAGTTTTTACAGGAATGATTAATAAATTTTCAGTTAATTGATGTAATTATATTCAGAGCATGAAAGAGAAAATAAACAATTTACACTATGGAGATAAAGATAATAATAACATTAATGAAGACAAATATTTATGGTTAGTTATAAACTATGAAGGCCACAACAGCAGACATCTTTCCTCTCATCGTAATCGACCCATTGCACCTTTATAGATTTAAGTACAAAGAAAAATAGGAAGTAAGCTGACATACACCTAAATGGTATTGTAGCTCCGCAAGAACTTTAGGTGTGGAAAAAGCTTTACTACACTAATCTACTCTCATCCTTGTCCCAGAAAAAAGCTTCTCCGTGCTGATTGACTGGTATTCTTGCTATATTTTCCCTACTTCTAAACTAAAAGTGGTCTATAAATATCCCCAAGTCTCCATGTTAAAACTATTAATAAATCTGGACAAAACTGGAAACTTAACAGCAATGGCTTTATAAGAATGAAAAATTACTTCTTTGAAAAGTTAATACACTAAAAATAAAGTTATTGAATCATAATTTATTGGAGTTGTTGCCTTCAGCTCGTTTGGCCATCTGAACATCTTAAAATTAGAATCTATCTCCACAATTGATTATAATTAAACATTTAAAAGTGCAATGGAAATGAGGATGGTCTGTAGTTATGACAATGGACAGTGAGGATACATTATAAACTGATAGACTGGTCAATAGCTAAGAGGTGAAAATCCTTAAACCACTTTACATCCTCTTTTTCTTTACTACTTCAGGAATTTGTTTTGTTAAAAAAGTTAACATAGCAAACTCCAATAGTATTCTTCCAATCCTAGCTCAACTTTTGGCTCAATTATATAAGTAGAGCTAACACTATCCAATTGTTTCTAATTAAGGGCCTTGAGTGATTCACACATCTCGTTAGGTTTATTAGCAGTGTTTTATTCATATTGTTTACACGTGAATGTGTCCATAGATTAATCACTGTAATCTTTGGCCAACTTAAATTGACAGTAAGAAATAAAATAATAAATATATAAAGTTTTTACTAATAATCCTACACATCTAAGATTGCAGCTTAGTTCATCAAGAAATGATTGTAAATAAGAAATTGTGATTTTTTTTATGTGTTTAATAAGCACTTTTTTAACTCTTTATATCAGCACACAACCTTTAAACTAAAATCTAGAACAAACACAACATCCAGCCCCCGGTTATTATTTCATCACTTTGAAAGGGAAAACCCCCTGTTCACCAATGATAAGTTTTTCGGCCATGCTGGGAATCAACCCTGGGACTTTGAGATCATTAGATTTCTGTGATGGTGACCATTAGGAAGGATGAGTAAGATTCTGGTTTAGTTGAAAACAAACATCACTGGATGATTATATTAATACTAATTAATTATTATTATTAATGGTTGACAATATAAAAAATGTAGTTAGTTCTCAAATGAGTATTGGTTGAAGTTATGTTGTCTTGCTCGTTTATTCCCTATAATTAACAAAAGTATTGTTCTCATCTAAAGTCCATCAATGGCCATAAATTTTATATAGACTGCTTGGAAAAATAATCATAACTTGTACCCTCTTATCAACCTTGGTTTGTATTTTATATTTATTTAAATTAAGAGCAAAATTGTCATTTCTGTCTGACTTTGGAAACACCTTCAGATCTTTTGTTTCATAATCTCCACTATAATAACTTTTTTTAGCAGTGCCTCTTACTATCTATTTGGGCTATAAGCTTATGTACTAATTACGCTAATGGTTTTAGGATTAGGAAGGTTATATTTAAGTGAAGTACACCCACATTTGCATAGACTGGAAAACCATTTTGTAAAAAAAAATCTCAGTACACCTGTCCGAGATTCGAACCTCAATCTCCCCATCATCAACAGTCTAGTCTACTGTGAAAGTAGCGCCCTAGACCATGCGGCAACATAAACAGATTGCTATAGTTGCTACTAGTTCCTCTGTCCAGCTGTTAAAATATCTAGTAACCCAGAAGACATAAAAAAAAAGAAATTTTGCAGGCAAGTAGCTCCAAACCCAAAAGGGAGAAGGAATACA
Organism: Timema bartmani; assembly: GCA_902151455.1. Lineage (NCBI taxonomy): Eukaryota > Metazoa > Arthropoda > Insecta > Phasmatodea > Timematidae > Timema > Timema bartmani. The sequence goes on from CABFWB010000789.1 coordinate 173,042, forward strand.
TAGTGACCGAAATTCCCATGGGGCCCCCAAACTGGGAGGGTTTATAAAATAAACTGATGTCAAAAAAAAAATTCTTGAAGCTCAGAAGACCTAGGAAGCTGAAATTTATTCTGGCAGGTAGCCTCTAACCCGAAAAGAGGCAAATATACTTAGTCACCTAAAATTCACATTGGGGCTTCTAAAATAAGGGGGTTTGTAAAAAAAACTAAAGTCAAGATATTTTCAAAGCTCAGAAGAGCTAGGAAGTTGAGATTTTTTAGGTATATAGCGTACTTAGTGACAACTTTCTAATGGGGATAACCAAAAAACCAAATATGAAAAATTCTCAAAACTCATAGGACCTAAGAAACTGAAGGCAGCCCCTAACAAAAAATGTTATAGGAATATTTGCTAGTGGGAAATTCCTGAAGGACCCCTGCCCCCCCAAAATGGAGTTTCTAAAAAACAAAGTCAAATTACTCTCGAAGTCCAGTATACATAGGAAGCTGAAATTTTGCAGGCAGGTAATTCCTAGCCCATAAGGGTGCATGGATACTTGGTGACATAACATTAAAATAATAAAATTGTTTGACGCACCTAGTATAGTTGAATTGTTATAGACCACAAGGGTGTTAAATTACTCAAAATAAAATTTGTCAAAAACCATATTCTTACGTGTTTAAAACTAAATGTTATTCAATATGTTAATTACTTGCTCGTTTTATAACTTAAGTGCCATTGTAAATATGGTTTGAGTTTCCCTAAATTATTAACAAATATATAGAATAATTAATTAAATAGCCGCATCTAAATATCATATGCCTTAAATTGAAAAATGATTCCTGACCAACCCAAAAGTTCCAGGTTTGATTCCTGTGTTTTTTCAATTTCATATACATTTTTCATTCTTGTAGCTTGATTATAATTCGTGCATTGATATTTTTGGCATTTCTGCAAAAATAAATTTTACTTGCTCTTCCATTACGTTATAATAAAGTTACTCTCAATCTCACATAGGTTTATAAGATGTAGACATGCTTCATAACGTCTGAAAGACATTATGTTAAGTGCATGCTATGTTTACAAGATGTGAACTCCAACCTCAGTATTTTAATTATTAACAAACTTGAAAAGAAACTACAATATATAATTAAGGGTATACAAGCTAACTTTGAATTGTGTTTGTATTTTATTTTTAAGAAACTATTTGTAATATTTGGTTGATTGAAAGAAATGTGACTGCTTGAACATTCAAGAGGGTGTACAAGTGTATTTATTATTATTGGTATTTATTTATTTTGTTGTATGTGTGTTCTCTTAATTAACACAGTTTTGTTCTAGGCTGAACATTATTGGTGACCTTTCTTGATATTCTCGTTGATATTATCTACAAGTATTGATGTGTATGAGTGTGTGTGTATATATATATCAAGAAAAGTCACCAAGAATGTTCAGCCTAGAACCAAACTTTGTTAATTAAGAGAAGACTCAACAAAATTAATGAATACAAATAATAATAATAAACACATGTTTACACTCTCGTGAGTGTTCAAGCAGTCACATTTCTTTCAATCAACCAAATATTATGATGTAACTATTTCATGTTTGTAATATTATATTTGATACATTTATTAAATTTACTGACTAGTCAAAAAAAAAGTTCTGTAATTGAATTAAACAACAACAAAATTATGTCAGTAAATTAAACAACTCTCATAGATACTTAACTTATAACATTTATTTTGAAAATGACTATGTGGTGTCTGACTGATAGAACACCCTTCCTATTTAATTTCATAATACAAATACTTATTTTGGTTGTTAAATATTATACAGTATTTCAAAATACAAGAGGTTTAGTTACCACATTTAGAAATGCTGCTACCTTTAGTGGAATAAGTAATAAAAAAATATAAGTTTTCTAAAGATGTCTTTTAAATTAGTTTTTCACACAATCAGAAAAAATAAATTCTCACATATATCTCCGTCTCAACTCCTTAAATGATTTTATATATATATATTTATATATATATATATTTATATATATATATATTTATATATATATATTTATATATATATATTTATATATATATTTATATATATATCTAATGCCTTTTTTTATTTTCATATTGAAAAATCTTACAATCAAACTAGACATGAATTGAAAACCCCGCCACTATAGTATCAGTAAATCTGTATTTTCAAGGTCTGGGCTCATTACTACCAGTAATCTCCGTTATAATGAACTCCGAACCACTCTTATTTTGTTTGATATATCTCCATTACATAATAAAAGATACACCATGGTTGTAAACTGCTGCTCTACCAAGGCAAGTCATGGTATTGCCCGAGGCTTGATTAAGCTCCTTGGAATGTTCACTCAAATGTCTTGTTGGCGAGATCTTGGCCCACCGTCAGCTTCATCTTGACCATTAAACATGTGATTATGCAAGTCCCTCGCGCCAATTTACCGCCACGGAACTACTACTACTACAACTCAAACTGTGCCAAAATATGTGGGTAAGAGATCTCACAATTTATTTTATTATATTGTAAACTCTCCTTTCAACTCTAAAAACAAGAAGCAGCTGGAATTGGTGCCAACACAAACAACCTACATAAATAAATGACTGCCTGTAAATTGAGTTAGGACTTGTATAGTAAATTTTGTAAGTTATTTATAAATGTGTCTAATAAAATAAAGACCCCTTGTAAACCTTAAGGGCACTTGTAAAATAGATAAATGATTTGTGAACTTTGTTAGTTATTAGTTATTACTTGTAGGTCAGAAGCCGCTCTCAAAGCTCAACTTAGTTGGCGGGCCAGATTCACAACCCCCTATTTTAAACATCCTCCGGGGTGATACGGTTTAGATAAAATGTAAATTGTGTAGGTAAGGTGGAAAACTATTTGGAAAAATTCCCTCATATTCGGCCGGAATTCGAACCCCGACCTTCCATTACCAGCAAACCCGACTAAACAAGCCTGACGTTTATTTCGCGTGCCCAGTGATGTAGGTTTACACTATACATATGATATATATTAACATTTTAGTGATACTCTTAAGTTTTAATAACAAAGTCCACTTATAAAAGATATCAGACACTGTTATATTTTTCTATCATCTTGAATAGTTCCGGTACATAAATGTTTAAATTCTTACTGAATAAATGTATTAAATACTACTTCGAGAATTGAGATGACCCACAAAAGAATCTCATTTATTTGAGCTAGCTCTATTTCTGAAGATAGTGTACTGTAAGGGCAGAGAACCAAGAACAATAATTACTGTCGCCAAGTCACCGTGAGAAGAATGCAACGTGTTGCCTGAAGAGTGAGCTAGCTTTCTTTGTGTTTGTAAATAGTAATATCTTTCATCCTGAGAGAGAAGTTCCCCAGCAAAGGGAGAATTGTTGCACTCCGCAAAACAGTAAAGTGGTCACGGAATTATTTCTTTGAAGCAAGAAATAAACTATTATTTTATGGTGTGCGTATAAGATGGTAATTTAAAGTGGTGCAAAAAAATGGGCTGGTCAAAATGTTTCGTGGGTCGTAGTTTGCAAAACATGTTATGTGTTTAAAGATTTATGACCCACTTATAGTAGAAAATACTTAGCTGTGGGTAGATTCATTAGAATAATGGTTGTTAAGATTTAACAGTGTTTGAACAGGGGTAATGTTGAGAAAAATCTGTAAGATAGCGTTTGTGTCGCTGAGGAAAAGGTGAAAGTGGATGCTACCGTTCCGTTCCGTTCCGTTGAGAACCAAAAAACCTATCTTCATCAGCGGTGGAGTGACTGGAAAGTCTTGGGATGAAGTCGCGGGGGAGGGTTATCAGGTAGAAAGTCTTCTCTGGCTATTATGAATGAAAACTGCAAGTCAGGGACCGAACTAAACCATCGGTTCATTTTTAAAGTTAACCTTAACTTGATACAAACACTAAGCTCATTTAGTTTATTTTAACGTTGAATGGTGGTCAGGGTTCAAATCCCGAATGGGTAAACAAAGGGTGCATCTTTCTAAATGGTTTCCCATTGTCCCTCCACAAAAATGTGGGTACATTACCTCGGTTTAAGATGTTTCTCATTATTAACACACTAGTGTCATAAATATTAATATTAATTATACTAAGTGTGCTATATACAGATATGCCGAACTAATAGCTAAAGTATTTAAAGCATTATCTCTACATGATGTTGAATATGAGTATTTGTTAATTATGGTTATAGCCTCATCTACATATTATTTAATTACGTCTGAACAAAGGGGAGAAAATACGTTAGAAAAAACATTTGACGAGAAAGGACATAAAAAAAATAGTGGTTGAAAATGTAGGCATATATATGTGTGTTATGATTGTAGAGCTGGAATATTGATGTAGACATTCTGTGAGCAAATGCACATATTGTTAGTGTCCATCTGGACATATTTGTAACTTGAACCTAGCTAATACAGTAGTGGCTCTCAAATTATGTTACGTGATGCCATTTTAGATTGTCGGTGCCATTGTTTTTTTCAACTATTTTTTTAGCGCCGCGTGTCTTACTATCTGTTCAGGTTGTACGCCTCTATACTAATTACTCTAATCTAAAATCTAGGACACACAAAATCCATCCCCCAGCCGTCAATTAATCAATGTGAAAGGGTAAACCCACATTCCAAAAATGATAAATTTCTCGGCCATGCCAGGAATCGAGCCCGGGACCCTTAGCTCCGTAGGGGGATGCATTACCGATTACTAAGCTTCGTAAGTTTTTAGCATAATTTATTTTTCTAAGTTTTATCCACAATAAAATTTACAGATTTTTTTTTTACAAAAGGGATAATTTGTTTTTAAAAAAAGGGTGGGGAGGGTGCACAGCATAGACTTTCTCGTTACTGTAAATAAAAAAGTGTTACTTAAAACTCGTAAGATATTTGAAACGAGACAATAGAAATTGCTGCACATTCTACCAAAGAACATAAACGAAATAATATAGACTGTTAGAGAAAAGAGGAACATCACACCCACAGAACATTACAGCAATTTCCAAATTTAAAGACTTCTGTTATACATATATATATGTGTGTGTGTGTGTGTTTGTGTGTATTTATGTATATATTATGTAACTATTATATATACAGTATATATGTCGTAGGCGAATTAGAAAATAATATTATGTTTGCTTATCAGCCTGATAATTTGTAGGCTTATTGCAATACGCCCATGATAGTGAAGGATTATTAAAAAGTCTATAGCAGCGGTTCCCAAACTGTGGGACGTACAATTATTCCTGATGGCATGCCGTGAGAAACAAAACAAACATATTAAAGACGTAAAAAATGGACTCATAAAATCTAATAAAAGTTACCTTTAGATTTCGGACACACAAATTCATATAGACATCCCAGAAAAATATGTAACTGTTCGTTAATCTGTGATCAAGGAATATATATATATACGTCGTAGGTGAATTGGAAAATCCGGCCTGTTCTCACTAATATACATTTACACATCTAAGCGCTCAAAGCATTGTTGGGATGACATTCTATAGTAATAAATAATACTGTAATTGTTAGTCTAGTACAACAACACGTGGTTCTGTTTTGAAAGAGTCGCGCGTATTTCTGCCGTCCGTGGAAACAGGACTATTTAACTTAAAGGATCTACACTGGCAGCGCTGCTAGGAAACGCCGCGGCTAGTCACGAGGACAGGCGATCGTGCGCGGCAGCAGCGATGCTAATTCAACCACACACGCTCGTTGAAACAACCATTTAAAACAAGGTATTGTCAAGCAGCGCTGCTAGATACGCTCGTGGAAATTGGCTCTAAGGGCCCATTTTGACCATTTTATTATTATTATTATTATTATTATTATTATTATTATTATTATCGTGTAAAACGGCACCAAAGTATTTGGAAACAACTACCACTTGGGGATCACATGTTATACCCTGCTAGAAACTACACTATTTATGTATGTAGATTACCACCTATAAAATAGTTACGCAAACAAAAATGTGTGGAGTGATTTGGTTTAGTACAAAATACTGGTTTATAGGAGTATGTCGAAGGTCACTTTTGCTATGTTGTGGTTTCATAAAAATACTTGAAACCTAAAATGTTTAAATTGTCCATTAACTGCAGCTAGGTAAAAGGACAAAGACCGCTAAATTTTATCCCAAAGTAGCTTTATTTATATTTTAAATTTAAATTTCTTGTGTATTAAAAATGCACCTGTAATTTTTTTTTATAAATAAATACAACTAGACAGAATATCAAGGTATAATAAATATACCTATTGCATACGTCATACGTGTGTTATAAATCTCTTGCGAAAAAGAGACATAGCACAACTAAAAGGCTTTATATAATACTATACTTACTTTCTCTCGACCCCTCAAAGAGATAAGTATTGTGATCGAAATAAAGTGAACAAGCTATTTTGATAAATGTCGAAGTTTCATAATCCCCTGAAACAAAAAAAAAATAAAACAGTTTTCTCGATGCTGTTTGTTTGTTTGTTTGTATCTCGACCTAGAGCCGGAACTATTTTACCGATCGAGCAAAAACTTGGTACAAAGTTTTTTTATCTGGTTCCTTCGAGGAGTTTTTCGAATTCGATATTCAATCCTAATATCAAGGATATTTTACTGAAGAGTAAAAAGAGAGAAAAAAAAACAATTTTCTAAAAATCCACTTTATTTAATTTTGTATCTAAGGCACTGTTTAACATTACAAACAAAATTTAAATTCTTATTTTCCCATGAAAATGATTTTGAGGGTATTTAACATATGCAGAAACTTCCAATTTTTATCACATCTCCGCAACTATATAAGATACAAAATAACTTAACATTGTAAAGTTGTAAAAACATTAAAAATAAAAATCTTTTAATGGAAATATATTTTCATAAAACCAATAGTTTATGAGCTATAAGCATATTTATAGTATAAATAAATATTTTATTATATATATATATATATATTGGTCCTTGAAATTTAAAATGTATTTGTATGTACTTTGCTGGACGGATATTTTCTTCTTTTATCATTGTTTCTGTAACAGTGTGTGATATATATTATTTCATTTGTGATTTTTTATGTATTTTTTCCGCAAAAATCTATATTATTTCGTTTCACAAATCTTACTTGTTTTTATTAAATATCTCTATTTTAAGATAAAAAAGAGAGAAAGCCTTTGTAATGCACTGTATCATTTATTTTATTTTGTACTAAGTAATATTGACGATATTGAATAAAATATACTTTCTGTTACGTTCTTTAAGTGAAAATAAGCTAACTTTGTTCACTAGTGATCATTTACAGGCCTTTCTTTAAATCAATCCCGGCATCCTTGGAATACATCTTACCTTTAATACGTCACTTACACTTAAATCGAGCCATCGTTAACCTTGTGTTTTGCTCACAAATTGATTTGTATAGCAATTCTTTTTTTGCCCGTTTGGGCTCTCTACACACGGTTAACTAGTAATAATATTAATAACTATGCATTTTTCAGCCCATCTCTTCAAAAGGTGTCTCAAAGAGGAAATTCCATTAGTCCTTGATCAAAAGGATGGGGGAAAACCTGCCCATAAAATACCAATTCCTCTTGGAGCCTCGTCGTGAAGTTCCTTTAAGATTGGGTCTGTGCTATTCCCGGGAGTGGAAAGAGCAAAGTTAGGGACGTTGAGTGTTTCAATTAGATCGTAATTGAATGTAAAGAAACAGGGGTGGACAAAAAGAGTTGTTTTTATTCTAGCACTTCGTCCTACCACCCGTTTGGACTATACGCTTATGTACTAATTACACTACTGGGTCAGGGATGAGAAAGGTTGAATTTAGAGGAAGTGTACCCGCATTTTCGTGGATAGATAGTGGAAAATTATTTTTGATACACCCAACTGATATTGAACCACGATATCCCTGTCATAGGAAGCCTAGTATTTTGCGAGAGTAGTATCTTTGACTATGTGGCCACTGAAGCAGGGGACAAACAAAGTTAAACTTACTTTGAAAAATAAGGTAACACTCCTAATATGAGATTATTGATGTTTAATTATTATTTTAACACCGCGTCTTACTATCCGTTCGGATTATACGCTTTGATTAGATCACGTGTGACATCTAGAATAATTTTTTCAATAATTTATTTGGGAAAAATATATATTCTACAGAAGAATGAGAATATGTTGTCTATAAATCAAATTTTAAAAAAAGAACATATTTTTTTTTTTTAGTATGAATAATATATTAATAAAATACTCTAGTTATGCAAACACTATTTTTCGAAGTAGTTTTATTTTAAATTCCAAAACGTTTAGTTTTTTTTGTTCTGAATCTTCATTACCATTCACATTCTAATAAAAATGACGCTAATTTGGTATGGCCTAAAAAGGTTAGGTACAAAAATTTAGAGGAATTTACCCCTTACGAATATAGACAAAGGGAAATCATTTAAGAAAAACAGCGACAGTACACCTGGCTGAGCTTTGAACTGGATCTCCCCGCCACAGGTGAACCGGTCCAAACGAGACTGATGCCTAAGTCTACGTGTTTATTACGATACTTATATTTTCAATATGTTCTAAATAGTTATTATTAGGGTTATCTGAAAGTAGACATGATCTATTTTATACACCAAGTCAAATTGAGAAAGAGTGAGATATAAAAGCTGTTAGATAGATTTTAACTAAGTCCGTTTCACATTTCATCCAATCATACGTTCCCTGATAATCAGCAAGTTTTCCAACTGCTTGCACAGTCACGGGAATGACTTGGATGTGCCGATACAGTCTGATAGTGATCAGAGCAGTGGTTTGGCGCTGTGTGTCTATTCATAGAAGTAAAGAGGTGTAAAATGTTTTAGGTGAAACATATTATTTCATTAAAACCATCAAATATGTGGGTTTCTTATTTCTTAGTGATATTACATTCATACCATACAAAGTGGTTAGGGTTCTTAGCCTCTTAGCTCTCATTTATTTAATATTTAACTTAAATTTAATTTCCCCTCTTTATTTTGTTAATTTAATCATATTCTAAACACATAACTTTATTAATTTATACATAAAAGCCTTACAAGTGCCATTTCTAATATCCAGGGAGATCTGACCACTTTATACTTCATTACATAAATCCCCCCTCAAGTTTATAAATAAATAGTATGTTGCCATTATCAATATAAAACATTCTAAATTCAATTGTTATGATTATCAGGCTAGGCCTATTGTGTTCTTAATAACCTTCAGCATGTTTTATCCCTCTTTATATTCTAGGCCTAGCAGAGGGAAAACTTATCATGTCTAAAATGTGTTTTGCTCTTATCTTGAGGAAAGGATGCAGGAAACGTGAAAAAAGGTCAGTGTGCTTGCAGTTTTTTATAGAAAAAATTTGTTTTGTCAATTTGAATCAATATTGTTTCTATACAAATATAGAGTTAAACTTTTTCACAAGTAGATATCAACAGTTGTTGAATATCTGTCATAAGCATAGTAATATTATCTAAAAACCTTTTTTTAGATGAAAAGAAAAAGTTTTCATGAAATTCCAGGACACTCTTGACTAATACAACTGTTGGAATTTAAAAAGTAATTTTTAACAATTGTTTTCATGGTAGAATCAGTTAAGGTACGTTATCTAGCATGAAGGTTCAGCTATGACTCGTCATATCTAACAAGGAGACATTTTTGCTTAAATCATTCACTAAAAATATATATATTCATAAATCCTCCCATCCGTCATACCTTGGTTTATTCGTTTGTAATGAAACCTCAAGCAAATACTTATGCAGAATTGATATGCCTTCTCATCCATTCTAAACGATCATGTCCTTATCTTAGAGGGGTTACTCCCAATCTTATTTGGCTGCGCGCGCACAGCTTGCACCTTGTAAACAGACAAGCAAGCTACTAACAAACAAGTCCACTTGCAAGTGAAAAAGTTGGTCACCTTCCAACTTTACTAATGCAAGTAGACAATTCAAAATGGCGGCATCTAAAAAATTGTTGTGTGGGGGACACTTATTTGTGAAATTTTATGAAAAGAATTAGTTTTTGTGGAATTTTAAGCACCGGATTTATAAAGATAAGAATGTGAGGGATATTGCACTAGAGGATATTGTAAAGTGTTATCAGGCGTACATATTCTCAAGAAGTGTCCAATATAAAATATTACGTAAATATTGCACATGTGCCTTGTGAGAGATATTATTAAATATCGGTAAACAAATGTTATAAATAATTGTATCAAACCATTATTTCCTACCAATCAACGTGGTATGTGTAATTTTGTTATATATAATCACAAATTTAATAGAACATTGTAGTACCGTGATTAGTTCCGGCAACATAATATTCGTGCTATCGGCAAGTAAGGTATGAATGGCCGGCGGTTTTCACGCAAAATCACCGGTACGCTTTCCAATCTCCGTATTTGAAACTTTAACCAATCTTTATAAGTTTTAATTAATAATGTTCGGTCCATATACCTCAAACACTGTGTAGTAATGCTTTGGCAACTTGAGTAGATACACAACTTTATATTATTGTCTTATAGCAAACCAGATAGTTTATATTTAAACCGATCTACAAATTAACTTATAATTATTTTTGAAGAATAATTTAGGCCTGGATAGCATTTAACAAGGTATTTTGTTATTAGTATACCCACATTTAAAACATGGTTGAAAAAACATGAACCTATTTAAAAAAATGCCCAATCGAGTTTGGTTGTATTGAGATTTATTGACCGTGTTTTAGTTTAATTTTATTTACCATGTATGCTAAGTGAGTTAACGAGTCAAGCAAAATAATATAATAACTCTTTGGGATCAACTGAAATATATTTTAATGTATTAAGGAATTAAAAAATAGGAGACATACTAATCACTAACTTTTTTATGTTTTCTATATAAATCTATTTTTTTTATTAGGTCAACTAATTATGATAAATGGCGTTTACTGAAAAATTTAATTTATTTGGCCGCCCATTCTTATTCTAAATTCACTTTTCTTAGCTCCTAGTAGCACATAAGCGTAATTAGTATATGCGTATAAATAACCCGAGCGAGAAATGAGACGCAATGATAAAAAAAAATTGCTCCAATAGAGAGATCAGTTCGCACCACTTCATTTCCAGCCATGTTTTTAGAAGCGATACTAATACAAGTGAAAAATGCATGTCAACACAACTAGCATGTTAGTAAGCTATTACTAGTAAACTTGCATTAGTCCACTAATACCGTGTCAACGGACCTTAACACTCAAGTCAATAACGGCAAATTCTCATTCACTTACAATGCTCTTCCTTAATTTATAAAGGTGTGTATTCACTTGAGCATTTTACTTCAAACGAACAGAACAAGCCGAGCACCGCAAACGAGCTCGAACAAATTATACGTCCGAATACTTCAAGCATTCGGACCGTTTTCTGGTGCTTGATTTGTTCCCACCAATTTTTGCCACGAACAGGACAAATACTGGAGCTTAGTCTCAAAATGAATTTTATAGTGGCAGCAGGTTTCTTTCCTTGTGTTGTGTGTATTGACTAAAAATAATTAAAAGAGGGACAGGAAAATATGGATAAGGCGGCTGTTTTGTAGGTTGCAAAATACAAAACTTTTATGGGGATTGGACGAAGAACATTTCCGAAATTTCACCCGAATGTTATCTCAAGACTTTGAGATTTTTGTTAACCTTGTCGACCATAAAATTACCAAGAACTACACAAAGTTCTGTAAAGCAGTACCAGTGAAAGATCGTTTGGCACTAACGTTACGTTTTTAAGTAACTGGGGACTCACTTGCAAGCTTATAGTAACTGTTCAAGATTTCAAAACAACGTATTGGTGTTATAGTTATGGGAACTTGTATCGCATTGAACGAAACACTCAAACATTGCATCAAGGTAGGCATACTTAGTATGTACTTTTAGCACCACGTCCTACTACCTGTTAGGGTTATACATTTATGTACTAATTACGCTAATGGGTTAGGGATTAGGAAGGCACATTTTCGTGGAGTGAGAGTGGAAAACCATTTAGGAAAACCATCCTCAGTGCACCCGACCGGGCTCGAACCATGATCTCCCCGTCTTCGGGGCCAGTCTAACACGAGAGTAGCGCATTAGACCACGCGGCCACTGAAGCACGTCGCAATATGTTAATGCAGCACGCCTATGATGGGAAGGAACCTGGATGACATAAGTTACTTGTTACTGTATGTACTAAATGCTGCTCATTATTTTTTTATTACATTATGGAAACATATTATTAATACGATAGTTTCGTTATAAAATTGATAAAACATTATATGTCATAGAATATCGTCGAGGTCTGTACCATCCGGGTCGTTCCTACTGTGGATAGACTATATTTCACTTTAGCACAATAATTAGGACAGAGCCTAGTAATACAAATTAATATGTAGAATATAACTAAAACAAATTGTATTATACTTATGTATTTACATTATGTGATTTTCTGGGCAAGTAGTCTACAGAAATTATACACAAAAAATACTGTACTTATTCTTAAATGTTGAGTGTTCAACAGCATTGGATTTTCTTCATAGATATCTATTAACCTCAAACATTCTTCTGCGGCCCATTCCATCGCAGCAAACACTACGAATGGTCAAAACAGGTACGTAAACACGTATCCACTGAGCACAGGTGAACAACTGACTTCCTTTCAGCATTCCCATAAAACCGACAGTTCGATAGCGTTCGGCTCGTTCGGTTCCGTTCGGTGCGTGGTCTCGGACCGGTATTCACTTGATCATTTTACTCCGAACGAACCGAACGCGCACGAACGAATGCTCAAGTGAATACGTACCTTAACGTACCTTTTATCCATGAATACTTTCTAACACACCTTGGAGAAGTGAGCCAGCGCATGCCTTGGAACAGGTTCAGGCATGCATACCGTCCTCCTGATGACATCATTCACACATCATAGATATTTATGAGATGGGCTCGTTTCATCCAGAATATTATTATACTTTTAAAATGAACTTCCTCTGTCTTTCCCTCCCGCCAACCTTTACCTCCGTACGTCTTTGCCTTAGCGTTAAGGAATTCAAACATTGGAGGATAATGTAATTTGGGTTGCACTAAAGGGGTTGTGAATGTGTACCTTTTTTTCAATTCCAGCCAACTTATGTGTGGCCATCACAAGCCTAGCTATCTTATTAATCCATCTCAAATCTAAGAGTCTTAAGTATCATCATCTTATGTCTGTCCCTCTCCAGTCTAACTATTTTAAGTTAGTCCATTTTCAGTAGGATCATCAAAAATCTGCTCATCTCATGTCTTACCATATCCAGTCTGCATGACCACCTTAAATATGGCTATCACAAGTCTGACTATCTTATGTATGGCTGGTAGTCTCAAGTTTGGTGTGACCCAAAATATATTAACTCAGGATAAATGAAGAACCATTTAAAGTGAGAGCTATACCCTGGTTGATTCTACTATGGTGAAACTTATAAGATATCAAGCTAGTGGTAAAGAGGGTACATCATTATGGCTCAATGACAAGAAACATTTGTCATGCCTTCATTGCTCCCATAGCGCTGAAATCTATAAGATAACAACTTTATAGTAGTCGCCGTATATTCTAAGGTGCTACTTTTGCACTAGACTAAACTGCCGATGATGGAGAAATCGAGGTTCGAATCTTGGTCGGGTGTACTGAGGGTGGTTATTCTAAAATAGCTAAGACTTTCCTTTCATGCAAATACGGGTATACTTACTATAGATATAACCTTCCTTATCTCTAAAACCACTAGCGTAATTAGTTTATAAAGGTATAACCCGAATGAGTAGTAAGACGTGGTTTTAAAAAAACTTTGTGGAGAAGAGAAAGCATCAATACAGTTATAAGTATAACCATTCGTCATACCTTGGTTTATTTTACTTTGTTGAAACTTGTAAGCTATCAATCGACTTGGTAGAGTAGAGGGAGGGTATAAAACAATCAATGACTCAAGGTAAGAGTCGTAGCCATACCATGCTTTCACCGTGGTAAAACTTAAACGAAGTTAACACTTAGTGGGAAAGAAGATGTATCATCACAGTTCTAATGATCGATATAAATCCAGCGCCACGATCTTTAGATATGTATCTTGTTCATATTTTATTCTTAAGACTTTTTAAAGGCCTAACCAAGCTACAACCAAAGTTCACCTTAAATCATATAAACTATTTTAGGATGGGAAGTATTAAACATTAAAATTGGTAGATCTTTTATACATATTTATTGTCATCATCAACAACTGTTCCCATTCTTTGGCCGTGTCTGTTTAGTAAAATGCCTCCATCTTCCTATATCTTTCCATCATTCTTACTCCTTTAATTGCTTCAATTATTCTCCTCTCACTTCACACTTTCTCTTACCTGCTTCTTCCATCTCTTTCTTAGCATCCCTTGTGGTATTTTTCCTACATACTTCATTGCCAACATTTAAATTGGTATATTCTCTTTTTTTCATCCTCATTACATTCTCATAATATCTCAATCTTGCTTCCTCTACTATTTCATGTACTCCGTGTACCCACAATCTTTCCCAGCTTACTTAATTCCTAGTCTTGTTTCTTCTCGTAATAGCTAACAAGCTCCTCACAAACTTAATTTCCATTACCTTCACTTTACTAGTCTCTCTTACATACAATGCCCATTCTTTTTCTGCGTATATGTCAATGGGTACAAAGTACGTCCTGTACAACACTTCCCTACACTTCAAGGGCACTTCTATTATCCATAGTATGTCTCTTTAGCGCCTATAGAACAACTCTTCCTTCTGTTCTCTTCTCATTAGATCCTCGCTACACCCACCTTTCGCCTCAATCCTGCTTCCAAGATATTTTACGTTCTGTACTTTTCTCAATTCTACTCCATCCATATGTAGAGCTTTACAAGGTTTTGTCCTCTTTCTTGAAATTACCATCACTTCACACTTTGCCATGCTAAATTTCATTTCCCACTCATTTACTTCCTCATTCCATTTCTTTAGCTGTTCCTGTACTTCTTATTCCTTCGCCTCACATATCATCAAGTCATCTGCAAACATCTTGGCTTTCATTTTTTCCTCCCCGAGTTTCCCCGCCACTTTATTTTAAAAGCTACCATTTTACTAGACTGTGAATGGAAGGTTAAACTTAACAAAAAAAAGTAAGAGGGCATGCAAGAGTTTGTAGGAATATGCAAAAGGAAAGATCAAAAGTCAAGATAGTTTTAAAACCATTTATATTTTATAGGTAAGTAAGAATATAAATAAATAAACAGATATATCATGTTGTAACCCAGAAGGGGAACAACAAGAAAAAAAATTATACTTTTGAAAAACGAATGAATTTAACAAGGAAGGCAAGCTTCCTTAATTAACAAAGACAGATTATAATAAAGTTATTGAACAACTTTTAAGTCTTCATACAATCCTTAGTCATTATGTCAAGAACCGTGTTTAAAAACAACATTTTTATTAGAGGGTGATTTAAACCATGACTCTACTTTATTTACTCATCCAGCTACCTAAATAGTCAAGATTTTTTTTAAAAGTTTTCTCAAATGCATCATATAAGTTTTTAAACGTTCAACCATTCATGTATGATATATGAAAGACTGGTATTTAAATAACATGAATAATAATGAACCTTGTGAGGTGACAAAAGAAGATAGATTGTCATATTATAAAGCATTACATTCAAGTATTTCAACTTATTTAAAACAACTACCAATTCCAATGTTAATTACTTCTCATCTTAAAATAGTTTATATTATTTAGTGTAGTTTAAATATATATGTAAAACAGCCACCAAGTTCAATGTTTATTGCTTCCCATTTTAAAATAGATTATATTATTTATTTGAGAAAATAAAGTAAAATGCTTGATTGGAGAAACTGTTGACGACCATAAGCTACGAATAGCGACTATGAACATTGGTACACTGACTGGAAGAGTGGAGGAGATTATGGACATGATGGATGAGAGGAGAGTGGATGTCCTGGGCCTGAGTTAGACCAAGTGGAGAGGGGGTGACATGAGGGAATTAAGGAAAGGCTACTTTTGCATTGGATAGGAAACGTTGAAGGGAGGAGAAATGAAGTAGGCTTTGTAGTGATAAAAGAGCAGCAGGTGGAGGTGTTAGGGACCAATAACAAGATAATAAAGAAGGCAATAACTGATGGACAGAAAAAGGTGAAGGTGATACAAGTGTATGCCCCACAAGTAGGGTGTCCAGCAGAAGGAAAGTACAAGTTTGATGTATATCTCTAAAGGCATATGCGGAACGAATAGAAGGGTTTGAGATGGTGTTAGGTCAAGAATGATGGATAGAGAGAAATGAGAAGATAGAAGGCTGTTAGAACTATGAAATAAAATTAAAGTGCATATAGATGGTATCAGGAGGAAAGAGAAATCCACAAGATCACTAGATATAGTTGGGATGGTGATAAAAGTTCGGTGATACTCTACTTTTTCATGGATGAATAAATTAAATAAAAACGACCGTAAACATCAAGATAATATCAAGTATGTCCATGGCTAAAGAATAATGGCAGACCTTAAGGAATGGGAATTTAGGTGAAAGCTAGTAAGACAAGAAAAAAGAATAAGGGTGTGGACTGTGGAGGCTTAAAAATGTAGAGGAAAGAGAACTATACCTAAGAAATTCAAGAAGAATAATACCCAACGATGAGTTGCAAAGCATGGAGGTGGAATGGAAAAGGTTTTCAAGAACAATTTGGTGGGAGCTGCAGAGGAGGTATGTGGGAGGAAAAATGATAAGAGGAAGTGGAAGGAAACGACCTGTTGAAACGAAAGGGTGAAGGAAGCAGTGTAGGAAAGTAATAAATCATTCAGAAGAAGTTTAAAGAATAGGAATGAGGAAACAGAAGAATAATATAGGGAGTAGAAAAAAGAGCCAGGTGAGGGGTACATGAAGCAAGGAAGGATTGGATGCAGAAATGCTGGAACGGGGCGTGGAAGTAATAAGGTATTTTATAGCCAGGTAAGATACAGGAGTAGAAAGAAATGACAAGAAGTTAGAATGATAGATGAAAGAAGAACGTTGAAGGCAGTCTAGGAAAGGGATGAGAGTGAAACAGGGGAGCAGGAAGGAATAGCAGAAGAGGAGGAAAGAGGTCCCACATGGAAAGAGGTAGAGGATGGATTAAAGAGGTTAAAACAAGGAAAAGCACCGGGTGTGAACTAACTGAAGTGGATATGATAATAAATGCAGGTAAAGCAGGTATGCAATGGTTGTACAGAATGCTGAGAGTGGTTTGAAAGGAGAACAAGGTATTAGAAGATTGGAAAAAGGGAGTTATAATACTTATTTTCAGTAAAGGAGACGGGGAGAGGTATACAAATGTATACGGATAAAGGTGATGAGCCACTTTACAAAAATATACAAGATACTAGAAAAAAGAATCCTAACTATTATAAATGCGAATGTGAGTTTGTTTGTTTGTTTGTTTGTTTGTTCGTTTGTTACGCTTTCACGCCTAAACTACTCGACCGATCATCATGAAATTTCGCATACACGTTGTCATGGGTACAGAAAAGGACATAGGGTACCTTTCATCCGGAAAAAATGTGAATGTGAGTTTGTTTGTTTGTTAAGCTTTCACGCCTAAACTACTCGATCGATCATTATGAAACGCCTAAACTACTCGACCGATCATCATGAAATTTCGCATACACATTGTCATTGGTACAGAAAAGGACATAGGGTACCTTTCATCCAGAAAAAATGAGAATGTGAGTTTGTTTGTTTGTTTGTTACGCTTTCACGCCTAAACTACTCGACCGATCATCATGAAATTTCGTATACACGTTATCATGGGTACAGAAAAGGACAAAGGGTACCTTTCATCCAGAAAAAAAGTACTGTTCCTGAGGGATAGAGGGTATTGGTATATCAAATAAAAACATTATTTTTACTTTAAAATGCGGTATCGATTTGTGCTATTGGATGTACTAACTAACGTGGTATCGTTTTGTTTATCTATGGCTATGAAGCTTGGAGAAAGAGAAGAAAGGGAGTTGGGGGACTGTATTGATGGGAAATAGCAATACATGTTTGCGATTCATTTGTTTACAAACAATGATTTGTTACGTTTATTTATCTGTGTTTAGTCCTATTTTAATAATATAGTAATTGCTTTACGTTTTCAGTTTTTATTGTTCCTTTTTTTTTTCTCTTTGAGCGATAGTTTATCATTTATTATTTTTAGGTTAGTTATTTTAATTCTGATTCTACTTTTTTACCTTAAGGTAATAGTGTGTCTGTTTTAATTTTTAGGTTAGGAATCTTTTTTTTTCTTAAAAAAAACTTTTTCCCTTTTTCTTTTTTGAAATGCCTCGCAAACGTAATTATAACTTATCTAGGAGCTCATCGCGAGCCCGGGCAGCTAAAATTGCTCGATCCCAAGAATCCTCCGTTCATGCCGAATTAAGGAGGCAAGAACAAACGGAGTGACAAGCTGCTTTGAGAGCTGATGAGACACGTTATCAAAGCAAGGAAAGACTGGAGGACCAAGCCACCCGCCAGGCTTCTATGAGAGCAGCTGAGACGCCCCTTCAAACACAATTGCGTTTAGAGGAACAAGCCGAACGCCAGAGAGCTCTGAGAGCTACTGAAACGCTCCTTCAAACGCAGATCCGTTTAGATGTACAAGCTGAACGCCAAGCTGCTTTGAGAGCAACTGAGACGCCTCATCAAACGCAGCTCCGTCTAGATGAGCAAGATGAACGCCAGAGAGCTTTGAGAGCTACTGAGACGCCCCTTCAAACTCAGCTCCGTTTAGACGAACAAGCCCAGCGGCAGGCAGCCATTAGAGTCACAGAAACTACACAACAGTCGCAGGCGAGAAGAATCGTTCATGCAGAAATGCAAACCGAACGCCGACGAACTTTTATGCGTAACAGTTGGTCCTTATTTAATAATTCCGGATTTGAATACGATCCTTTAATTGATTACAAAAATCATACTTTAATTGTTGTTGGTTTGATGAATAAAAAATGCCAGTTTTGTGATGCTTTAAAATGGAAAGATGAGACCGCAGGGATGTGTTGTTCTAATGGCAAAGTTTCCCTTCCTTTACTTGGTGAACCAGAACAGCCTCTGAAAACTCTATATTTATATGATGCAAATGAATCACGGCGCTTTTTAAATAGAATTAGAAAGTATAACTCATGCTTTCAAATGACATCTTTTGGAGTAGATAAGGAGATAAGAATGCCCGGGTTTTCGCCAACCTTTACCGTACAAGGTCAGATATATCATCAAATTGGTTCACTTTTTCCAACAGAGAACGAACACCATAAATTCTTGCAAGTTTATTTCATGGGTGATGAAGAAAATGAAGTAAACCGTCGTTGCTTATACATTCAAGGAGTTGAAAGAGATACGGTATTAAAAATTCAAAGAATGTTACATAAACACAACATTTTGATAAATACCTTTAAAACCGCAATAGAGAACTGGCCTCAAGAAGATTATAAGGTTGTCATCCATGCTGATCGAACTCCAAGTGGCGAACATGAGAGGCGCTATAATGCACCGACAATTAATGAAGTTGCTGTCGTGGTGAGTGGCGACCAGTTCTCTTCACGAGACATAGTGTTACGAGCACACGATAATACACTTACACGCGTAGCCGATACTCATAAGTTTTATGATGCTTTGCAGTACCCATTAATTTTTAGCAAGGGAGAGTCGGGATACCATTTTAATATTCCACTCATTAATCCCACTACAAAACAGCCAGTTCCCAATAAAAAAGTTTCATGCATGGATTTTTACGCCTATCACATGATGCTTCGAGAAAATGACTTTAACCTCCTTCCACGGTCAAGACAGCTCTTTCACCAATTTTTAGTAGATATGTACATCAAAGTAGAGAGTGAACGTCTTCGTTACATTTCTTTAAACCAGAAAAAACTGCGAGCTGAAAATTACATTCACCTGCAAGATGCGATTAGCACGGATGGTAATATAAGCCCCAACGATTTAGGCAGAATGGTTATTCTTCCCTCTACTTTTGTGAACAGCCCCCGCTATCTGCATGAATACACACAAGACGCTTTCGCCTATGTGCGCACTTACGGCAGGCCTGACCTATTCGTAACTTTCACCTGCAATCCCTCATGGAAGGAAATAACAGAAGAGCTAATGCTCGGGCAAAGAGCTACTGACCGACATGACTTAGTTGCCCGCGTGTTTCGTTTAAAGGTTCAAAAACTAATGAATGTTATTACAAAGGGAAAAGTATTTGGAAACGTCCAGTGCCACATGTATTCCATTGAATGGCAGAAACGAGGACTGCCACATGTGCATTTTCTTATTTGGTTGCAAGAAAAGCTGCGTCCCAATCAAATAGATAACATAATAAGCGCCGAGATTCCGGATCCAGAACAAGATAAGGATTTGCACGATACCGTAGTCAGAAACATGGTTCATGGTCCCTGTGGAGCACGCAATCCAGCATCACCTTGCATGAAAAATGGAAAATGTACAAAAAAATTCCCCCGAGAGCTGCTAAAGGAAACAGTGCACAATAATAAGGGCTACCCTTTGTACAGACGAAGAGCACCCGAAGATGGTGGTAAAAGTGTTACAATTCAGAATCGCATTGGGGTGGTCCAAACTTTTGATAATAGCTGGGTTGTACCATATTCACCCATTTTATGTAAAATATTTAATGCCCACATTAATGTAGAAGCCTGCAACTCTGTTCGTGCTATTAAATATATTTGCAAATACATTAATAAAGGGAGTGATCAGGCGATCTTCAATCTGCGTAACGAAGGTGTAGCGCAAACTATTAATGAAGTACAAACCTATCAAGCTGGGTGATATGTCAGTAGTAATGAGGCGGCTCCTTGGTTTACCCTTACACGAAAGACATCCGACTGTTACACATCTTGCCATACACTTAGAAAATGGACAGCGTGTTTTCTTTAATGAGAGTAATTTCCAGGAAAGGATTTCATCACCTCCTAAAACCACATTAACTGCCTTTTTCCAGCTTTGTCAGACAGATACTTTCGCTAAAACATTATTGTATTCCCAAGTTCCCCGTTATTATACATGGAACACCTCAAAAAAGGAGTGGAAACGCCGCGTTCAAGGTACGCCTGTTGAAGATTTCCCAGGGGTTAAATCATCAGACGCTCTTGGTCGTGTCTACACCGTCCATGTAACGAACTTTGAATGCTTTTGTCTGCGCATGTTATTGCATCATGTTCGAGGTCCAACTAGCTATAGAGACCTTAAAATTGTCAACGGTCAGGAATGCGGAACATATAGAGAAGCATGTGAAGCTCTATGTTTGTTAGAGAATGATAACCACTGGGACGAAACTATGGAGGAAGCCGTGCAGTGCAGATCACCAGACAAAATCAGGGAACTTTACGCAACCCTCATATCATCTTGCGGTCTTTCCAATCCTCAAACGCTGTGGGATAAGTACAAAGAGTACATGGCGGAAGATATTTTGCGGCGGCTACAACAAGTACATGCAGATATGACTTTTAATGAGCACATCTACTACGAAGCGCTGACGAAAATTGAAAACAAGGTTATGACAATGGCGGGAAAGAAGCTTCAAGATTTCGGAATGGTAAGCCCTCAACGATCAGACGAAAATGACTTAAACGATGAAATTACTCGGGAATTAAACTATGATTTCACAGTATTGCAACAGAAAGTAACCGAATTAGTTCCTCGGTTGCTTCCAGAACAAAGTCACGTCTTTCAACAGGTGTTACGTCAAGTAGAGTCAGGGAATGGTGCACTCCTCTTTCTCGACGCCCCTGGAGGAACCGGGAAAACGTTTTTGCTGAACTTATTATTGGCGTTCATAAGAAAAGACCAGAAAATTGCTGTTGCCGTCGCTTCCTCCGGTATAGCAGCTACACTACTGAACGGTGGCCGTACTGCACATTCCGTTCTAAAATTGCCATTAAATCTTGCACTTGCACAGGAAGAGTCACCCATCTGCAATTTCAGCAAAAATAGCTCTCGAGGTATGATGCTACGACAATGTAAACTTTTAGTGTGGGACGAAAGTACGATGTCCCACAAAAAAGCTATAGAGGCGTTAAACCAAACTCTTCAGGACTTGCGAGACAGTACAGATATTATGGGAGGAATGGTAGTTTTACTGGCTGGTGACTTCCGACAAACTCTACCGGTGATCCAGAGGGGCACACATGCAGATGAAATCAAAGCCTGTCTCAAGTCATCAAGATTGTGGGCAAAAGTGAAAAAATTCAGCCTAACAACGAATATGAGAGTCCACCTTTATAATGACGTAGATTCAGGACATTACGCAGAGACACTATTGAAAATTGGCGATGGACGTTTGGACACGGATGCTGAAGGTTGTATTTTACTTACAGGGGAATTCTGTAATTTGGTGGAAAATGATGTGGAGCTCATTGCTAAAGTTTACCCAGACTTACAACTAAATTTAAATTGTGATCATTGGTTGTGTGCAAGAGCAATTCTTGCACCAAAAAATGAAATCGTTAACAAAATCAACACTGACATTTTGAAAGAGGTGCAGGGAGAAATAAAGGAGTATTTGTCAATAGATACAATCATGGACACAGAACAGAGCACTTCATATCCCGCTGAGTTTTTAAATTCTCTGGAGCTATCGGGTGTACCCTCGCATAAACTACAATTGAAATTAGGTGTACCAGTTATGCTTATGCGAAATTTAGATGCACCCCGTTTATGTAATGGGACGAGGCTTCGAATTACACAATTAGGGCAAAATATAATCTGTGCCACCATTTTAACAGGTGTGGGAAAAGGGGAAAGTGTAATCATACCTCGAATCCCAATAATCCCCACTGACCTACCATTTCAATTCAAAAGACTCCAGTTTCCAATCAAACTTAGTTTTGCTATTACTATTAACAAAGCGCAAGGGCAAACATTGCAGGTAGCAGGGGTGCATTTGGAAATGCCATGTTTTTCCCATGGCCAGCTATATGTAGCCTGTTCGCGTGTGTCCAATGCCCAGAATTTGTATGTATTTGCGCCAAATGGAAGGACAAACAACATAGTATATAGGAGCGTCCTAAAATAATGATCTATTCTGTGCCCATGATTGCAACGGTCAAGAACAAGCGGAGTAAATAAGGGATGTTAATTAACTGTAAGTAAAATTTAAGATGGAGTAGGATCTTCCAATTCGTGGCAAGGCATAACCTATGACTCTACTGACACACACTCCGCTACTTCTTTTCTACTCCTACACTTAATCCTGATTTATATTGTGTAGTTTGTTTATTTCTTTATCTCTACCTCTATTGTCTAACAACCTCAGTATGTTCATCGTTTATATTGTCATACTTTCTGTGTCAATCGACAATCTGAATTTATTGATAAAATCTACATTAACGTGAGTGAAGCCGCGGGCAAAAGCTAGTAAGAAATAAAATAGAAGGGAGGTGGAGAGAGGCACAGCACGGATTTAAGGAACAGAGGTCTCTAATAGACTTGATCTTTGCTAAAGTCTGTTCAGCGTAGGAATTGTTTTCTGAAAGGCCTTCTTCCCTACCAGAAAGCTATTATATAGTAGGATTTTGGTAGGATAAAAGACCTTTCAGAGAGTAATTCCAACCGTGAATTTAGTATATACGACAGCTGATGGAAAGAAGGTATGAATTTGGGAAATATTTGGTGATGGTATTTATGGATGTGGAGAATACATATGCGATCGTGTATAGAAATAAGGTATGGAAAGTGATGGAGGAGGTTGAAGTGGAAAAAGGAGTTGTAATGAGTGAAAAGCATGTATGAGGATAACAAAAGCTCTCTTAAGACGGAGATTGGGAGTACGGAGTGGTTTCAAATAAAAAGTGGCGTGAATCTTGGGAGTGCTCTTTCATCACTAATGTTTGTAGTGGTAATGGAAATGGTCATTAATATATCACTTTACATGTTACGTGAGCTCTAAAATCAATTCTATGATAAAATAAACACAAAACAATTCTAAAATATATATACATTTCCAAGATAATAATCTTATTTAGAAGAACTATTTATCATATATGGTTTCTAAAAACTATAGATGCATATACTCACCCCATTCGTCACGTGTTCTATTTTTTACCCTATACGCATTCCCTCCAATCATGCCCGGTGCTAGACATCAACTGATTGACAGGGCCATGCCAACCAACTGACCATCCGGCCCGGCTGACGTCACTTCCGGAAAGGATATGTTCAGAAATGCGTCCAGCTCATTCCAGACCAAAAAAAGAACAGAGTAGATAGATCTCGTAAAGTCTAGCATGTGCCAGAATATTCTAGGCCCAGTGTGCTAGAGGGAGACAGAGACTCGGATCCTTTTTCCCCTAGTTTTTCTTTCTACCTCTCCCGGGATATGGGCACTACATATAGACCGCGGAGGGAATTTAAACACCACTCTTGACGGCACTTGGATTTAAGGCGCTACGCTAGTAGTGGCCATCAGGTGAATATGTAAGTTGAATATTCTTTTAACTGTTGTTTTTTGTATAGCGCTATTATGCTAAAAAAAACTTCCTAATATTTACTCATAATTATTTTTGATTTACGTTAATGAACTTTTGAATATTTATTGTTGAGGAAACAAACTTTAGAAGTTGTAAGGTCATAATATTGAGGAAACTAATCGTTTAAAGTTTGTGTGGAATATACTATGACATTTTTTGTAATATCAACATATTGTCCCATCTGGAAAATATATTTACATTATTGTAATTCATTTAAGTTTCTATTGAAGAAATAAACCTTTTTGAAGTTAGTATGCTTGGAATATGCATGGAATTATGTTTGGTACTCAAATATTTTCACATTATGAAAATATAACATTGTTTATGTCCTATTAGTGATCATATTTGATTAATTGCAGTAAATTCATTTGGTATGAAACATTCCTTTCAGGAATAAGATCAGTTAGTTGTTCGAATGATATATTTTGTAACCTTTTGTGTTTACGCTTTTTGAAACAGAACTTAATTGTAGATGATTTCCAAGTTCGATTGGTCATTAAAGTTATACTTTGCCATGCCTTGTTTTGTTAGATATGAGTTTAAGGTATATTGCACCTTCTGTAGTTCTATCAAAGATTAAATATATATAATGTTGTAGCTTTCTTTTTGTAACTAACTTTTATTTCATATAAGGTCTTGTTTTACAGTTTCCAAATTCAAGGATAAATATGGGACCGACAGTTGACATTTTAAATATCGTGTGATGATCACGTGAAAACAGTTCCGCTTTGTAAATATATTTTGCCACTTTGATAATCAATGCAAATTGATTTCATTTTGTCAAAGTGATCAAACATATTTACCAATAGGATGAAAATGGAATCTGTATTTTTAGTACATGTTTAACTATTTAACACCAGCTTCGGTGGCTGCCTGGTATAAGGCTCCACTCTCGTGTAAGACTAGACTGCCGATGACGGAGAGATCAAGGTTCGAATCTCGGTCGGATGTTCTGATAATGGTTTTCCACTCTCGTTCCACGAAAGTGCGGGTACACTTCCTCTAAATATAGTCTTCCTAATCACTAAAATCTATTAGCGTAATTAGTGTATAAGCGTATAACCCGAACGAATAGTAAGACGTGGTGCTGAAAAAAAAATTGAAATTATTAAAATTAACATGAACGTGAAACAATAGCTACCTTCAAACATTTACAAGAAGTCAAGTGTTCTTCATCTATAAGATAAATTGATAGACCTTTTGTCAATTTTGGAAATACCCTACTTATTTGTATTTAGGTTAAAACAGCAAACCTAGCATTAAACACCTAAACACGTCTCCAGAATGATCACTACTTAGACAGTTTATTTTTAAGTGCCGTGAATCTTACCTCCATTTCGTGCAAGCTAGTTTGAAAAAACATAGCAAGTGGGATTTTAAGGACATATACGGGCTCTGAACTGGACATAATTTGGGGAAACCTCATTTAGAATCATAATCTTTAAATCCACTTCCCACTTAGCGAAAACTGATTGGGACGAACTTTTTTACTAGGAGATAAGATATCACCGCTCGTATTTTACATAAATACAATTCTTTAATTTTAACCTAGATTTTTAGATTATTGATTTCAAATCTTTAAGTTGGGAAAGTTGAAAACGTGAGAAAATGCCAGTGTTTTCACGGTTTTTAAAATAAAACTTTTTTTTTGCCAAAATATATAAAATATTGCTCCATTAGAAACTTAGAGTTTAATTTTATTCTCATGATAATATCAACAGTTGTTGAATATATGTCATGAGCATGGTTGCGTGAGAAACTCTTAAAATGAAGATTAAAATTGTAATTAAATTCCAGGACAACAATGACATATTCAACAACTATTGATATTATCATATTAAGAAAATTAAACACTTTATTTCTACTGGAGCAATATTTGATTTATTTTTACAAAAAGTGCTAAAATACTGGCCTTCCCTCGCCTCCCCTTCATAACCACCTTAACATTTACCAATTTACTATTTTTCCGTGCATGAATATATTATAATATGCTTTTTACACGCTTATGCACTAATCACGCTAAAGGCTTGGGGAAGAGGAAGGTTAGTTTTAGAGGGAGTGTTCCCGCATTAGCGTTGAGAAATATATTGGGAAATCATTTAGGGAAAACCACCTGGGTTCGAAACACGATCTTACCGTCATCGGCAGTCAAGTATATTGCGAGAGTAGCGCCTCAGACCATGCGGCCACCGAAACATTAGTAATGCTCACAAATGAACATTCGAATCTCCCGTTTTGATTCAATGCCAAAACTTCCATTTACTTGAATTAAGAGCTTAGATAGTTCACAGTGAAGTTCAAGATCGATTCACCATCTATCGGTAAGTGTATCTAGGGAATCCCAAGTATATAAAAGTCTAAAAAGGGTCCCCCCTTTATGGAGTCGGTCTCCATCTGGCCACCCCTGTATCCATGACTGCCACCCCTGCCTTTGCAAGAGCAGAGTGGAACGTTAACTTCTTGACGACCTGAAAGTCTAGCGGACCAACCTCTTGAAGAAATAGCAGCAGGAGCTCCTCAAGTGTCCAATTGACAAAGGGGGAGGTGAATAAAGCCTTTGGTTTGAAGGGGACTCGGTCGATTGTCTTGGCTACAAGTAAAATACTTCTACGATCCAATCAAGAAAATACGTTTCGTCGTTTGCACCCATAGTGAGTTTTGCTAAGTTCTGATAATGACCTAAAGCTGCTATTTCCTGGAAGTGACAGCTTAATATTGATTAAGTTACTCGTCACGTTGTTGGATGGTTCAGTTACCATTTCTATGTCACCTGGTTCAATTCCCAAGGACTTTATTTGCGTGGAGAGAGAGTTGGAAAGCATTTATGAAATTCCAGTGTGAGTACATACAGCCAGGATTAGTATCCCAGAACTCCATCACCACGAAAATACTGGATTAACCTGACACTTAGACCGCGTGCCCATCGATAAGGATCCCTACAAATTATTGTTTAAATTGTGTCCTTAAAACACTAATCTATATCAATAAAAGTATAGTGGTGTGTATATATATATATATATATATATATATATATGTATGTAATTCTGTATAGAGGATATTTAGTAAATCTCAATTAGCTCGGAAATTTGGTGAGATTGTAGAGGAACCACTCAAAAGGTACGAAAAACTTTCCTTTCAAAAGTGAAAATAGATAAAAAATAATTACAAAAAAATAAAAACCTTATTAGCTAATCATTTTAACTCTTCGACATGCTATTTGCACTTCTAAAGCAAGGAAAGACTATAATAGAAATTTCAATGTCAAATCCAAAGAGAAATTGCAGATTATAAAAGAGTAGCCTGTTTTCATAGTTTTGTATGTTGTTTCGTAATCATATTAGGAAATAAAAAGGTTTCTTTGGCTAATAAACATAAATGGTACGATTTACCAGACAGACTTTATCTTTCTTTTATCTTAAAATAAATGTTTACAAAAAACTCGTAATATTTGTGAAACTAAATAATATACATTTTTGTCGAAACACTTCACCGAAGAGTATAAATGAAATAATATACGGTGTAACAAAAACACTGATAAAAGAAGAACATCTCTATTCACCAAAGAACACATAAGTTTGCTTATAGCCCAGAAGCTGTTTGTTTTATAAATATATACCTATAAAAATAAAAGATTTTTAAATAAATTTAAGTTCTGGCCAAGAGTAACTTAAACTATTAAACCTGATTGGAAAGGATGAAGTAGGTAATTTTAGTTTATCAGTATCAACATTTGCTTGGAGAGAGGATGAAAGATCCCGTGGTGGTCTAACACATCTCCAGTAATAATCATTGCAGTCCCCCGAGTAAGTGTCAGGGGTGCTAGCAGCTAGCCTAATTGTTTAGGCAGCTTCAACCCCACTAACAATGTTTAATCCTCTAGTTGAATAATATGATAAAATATCTTGAGTTGTTAATTAACAAAAGTTGTTATCTTTTAAAGTGAAATTCCAATACATCTTCTGAATTTGAATAATTATTTCGTTTTCTAGCTTTACAAAGTTAACTTCGAACCTCCCTTCCAACAAATTCCACCCTCCAATTAAAATTAAATTAAATTTACTAGCCGACCAGTATGTCTTAATATAAAACAGATTTTCATTAGTTGAAGCTATATTTAGTTTGAGAATCTAATATGAATATTTTTAAAACGTATTGGAAAAAGCCTTAGCTCCCAAAAAAAGAGCTATGGGTTCTATTACCAAATGAGATATTGCATATATATTAATTAGTATTATATGATAAATAGCGTGAATGTTTATTTAGATTGTGTTTTTTAAGGGCCGCAACTTTGACTTGAATTTTAGCCATCAGTAGCCGGCTTGTTCCAGGATTAGAATTCGAGCTTTCTTTAGTTAGGCGTATACACGTTTAACACTCTCTATTACGTCTTAATTTGTGACAGCAACTTTATAATAATATGTTTAATGAGGTATTGGTCAATGTCTGTGTGTTCCCCTTTCTTAGTGTTTAAGCCAATCGATAAAGGCCTGTTATCAACTAAACTTAGAACACCTTCTAAAATCATTCAAGATTTAATAATAAGGGTGTGATGTTTAATATATTTTGTACAGCCATTAAAGGGCCAGCATAGTAAGAGAAAAACAATCATCTATATTAAACGCTATAAATACCCACTGTGGTGATCACCATGTCTAAGGCGTCAGACTTGCAATAGAATGAATCACCTTTGACGGGGGGGAGGTTGAGGTTTGAATCTTTCTCGAGTGTACTGAGAGTGATTCCTCACATGCAATTTCTCATACTCTCTTCATGCCAATGTGGCTACACTTCCTCTAAAGCAACCCTCTTCATACTCGCACTTTGGTTTGAGCCGTTAAAATAAAACTAACATATTTTAAACCATAAAAGTGTGTCAAAGTTGTCCAAACTTAATTTTTTTTTTAAATTCCCCTGATTATTTGCAGCCGTGGAACTTAGGAAAAGAACAAACCAAAAAGATGGCTCTTTCTTCTTCTTATAAACGTTGAAAAATACTCCTTTGGAATATGAAATTTGTAAATTTGGCATAAGCTTAGGCAATATGGAATGTGAGGTTGGTTTACCAAATTTTTACTCTTTCTTTGACTTGAATCAATTCACAAAAGTTGTTGAATTTTCGCACCAAATACGTGCAGCCTTTGGCATCACATACGTAATGTTAACTATTGTTTTCTCAAATATAAAGGAACCAAACATCAAAGAGGTCTTGGCTTATGGTCACACATTCGTCAAAAGTGACTTTGCAACAAAAAAAAAAACTAGCCTGGAATCTACACCATTTATGAAAATATCAGGGCTCCGGTGAAAAATTTAAAGAGTCTCTTACTGTTCTATTTAGAGTAAAACTTTTTTTTTTTAGTAATAACGTAATTAACTATTTTTACTTAAGCTACTAACCAAATATAACTTTCTAATTGTTGCTCCTTCATTATTTGCAATTTTCAAAGTGTTACGATCAACCAAGTTTGACAAGCATCCCTTTTGACTTTAGAGTCCGGCCATATAGAGTACAACCCTATTACTACTTCCAAATGGCGGTAATAAATAATAGATCTACTTAGTACAATGCTCATGTCAACATGTAGCGTTAAAATGATACATTGAATGGTAAATATTGTGAATTGATATGTAACATACTCATGTCCCATAGTAGCCTCCCAAAAACAAGTGAACAAAATAGACAGAGGTGACCCGAGAAATACGAATATAAAAATTGTAATAAGTTAAATAAAAAACCATAATCTTGAATAGTTTGACAAAATAATTTTAAGCCGAAAGAGAATTTAGAATAACGTAAATGCTAGTCTGCCACAGACAGCGTTTAGTTTAAGCAAGCTAATGGACCGTGGTATCAAGAGTGAACCACACAGGCCAGACAGACAGATGTATCGTCACACGTGACCTCAGGGACACCAATAAGACGACACTGTTGGGTAAAAAGAAGGGATCATGGATCATGTGTAGAACTTGTGGAACACTCAACGCTCGTAGAAAGCTCTAGATGCGGAAAGATCTCGACGTCAAACATTCTTCCATGATCCAGAAACATCTCGGTGTAGAATCCCATGACGTCATCTAGTGTGACGAGTGGTATCAATGCAATTCCGGTCCTCGCTTCGGTCTAATGAGAACTTTACATTGGATAGTATGGGTCTGGACACTTCCGGTGTTTTGATGTAAGTACATTAAACAATCCTTTCTGTAAAGTATTTATATAAGCTAGCAAATTAACAAACTTTTTTAGAAAATGAAGTATTTGGATTATAAATATCCCACAGTCAAATGAACATGACTAAAATATTATCAACTATCGGAGGTACCCCTCGTTTACACTATAAGGTAGCAAGCTTACCTTGCATTATTACACTATGGTGTAGCTTATAAGATAGGGTCATAGTGTAATGGGTCAAGGTAAGACTTTTAGGGTAAATGGAGTCTATCAATAAGCCAGCCAAGGAATCAACCGACACAGTGAGGAAACATACCTGCATTAGCATGGGGGGAGAGTGGGAAAACACCTGACCAGGATCCAAACCCCTCGATTATCGCGTGTAAGGCCATCTATAGAATTAAATCTTTGGGTAGATTTGCTATAAAAATTAGGTTATTAATTTATCACTAATATTATTACTGTTGTAAATACACGTTATAGTAGGGTCTATCATAGTTGAGTACGAAAAAAATATATATTTACTATAAACTCTTGTAATTGTTCGTTGATTAAATCTATAAACTAATTAACTTAGAATATTTCTTCTTTGAATGGTAATAATAAAGTGGTCGGCTATAAATGTATCGCTGACTACACAGTAATGTAACTTTGGTTCAATCCAAGGAAGGATCTTTTAGAAAATGTTTACTTCTATTTGTACAACATTAATAGCATTGTACTATTATATTGTTATTTTTCAGAGTGAAAGTAACAGTAAGACTCTTCAAGACTTGACGTATGATTACATTAAAATAGATTAAATTAGATTTAGTAAATCTTATAACCGTCTATTTCATTTCTTCCTACCAAAATACTACAATAGACTAAGATAGGTGAAAGGGGCAAATACTTATACATACTTGAAATTATTGATTCCAAAACATATTGGTGATTAAATAGGAAAATAGTTCCCAAAAATAAAATCAAGCCGCCATAAAACAATAAAGAATTTTTTTTTAAGAAGTTGTACCCATTAAATGTTGAACAAAGGAAGGGCATTAAGAATAGTTTAGTTCTTCCCTAATTTCAACCACATATATTTTTATATATTTTGAAACCCTCTTGTTTTTGTGTTCGTTGAACCCTTTTTTTGTTCGTTTGTGGATCATGAAACCTATTCTTGATTGGAACTATTTCTGTGTTCATGTTTGTAAGAGTTATTTTTAATATTGGTTAAGAAAAACCACAACACTTGAAGTAATTTTTGATCTATATATTGACCAGAGTAATGAGTTGGTTTTGGTCAAACAAACTGGAGTTCGGTTTGCTCTACGTAGTATATTAACTGCAGAAGACGGACCCGTGAGATGACAGTCCGGGGAACTATCATGTTCAACCAACGGGATGAAAGTGATTGAAGTTGAACCACCGCACCGAAGGTAAGTTAAAATATCCAGACAAAAATCTATAGCCTTGTGGACTGCAAAATAACATGTTCAAAGCAAATAGTTTAATTTTCTCATTCCATCTTTTACCACATTTTTTGTTCGAGGGTATCATAATTTGACTCAATAGTATATTGAGGGCTTCCTTTGTCAAGAATTTCGATAATACATACGTAATACCATTTCTGTCAGTAGAAACACTTTATTTTTAATTTTTACTTTCTCTCTATCTTACAGGTAGAGAAAGTATTGTGATCGTCAAAAAAATCGAACTCGAGATTTTGATGAATTTTGACGTTTCATGACTTCCTGAATCCGAAAAAGTGGTTTTTGAATTTCCGTCTGTCTGTCTGTCTGTCTGTCTGTCTGTACCTCCAACTAGAGCCTAAACTATTTTACCGATTGAGCTGAAACTTGATATCTAGGGTTTTCATAGGGTTGCCCCGAGGGGTTTTTGGAATTGGATATCTACCCCTAAAATTAAGGGTAGTTTACTGAAGGGCAAAAAGAGAAAAAGTCGATTTTCTCAAAATCGGCTCTAACGATTTTGATTAAATTTCATTTATGAACATTAATAAATATTCCAAACAAAATGGCTACTCTCAATATTTCGGCAAAATGGCTTTAAGGGCTCCGGTCTGATGCGTAAATTAACATTTTTTATAATAGCTCCGAAACTATTTGAGATATGAAATTACTTAGCATTACAAATATGTATATATATTTATAATACAGATATTTTATCCGAAACATATTTTTATAAAATCAATAACTTTCAATCTATACGCAATTATATGAATTTTTTTAACTTTTTGGACATTAAAGTTTAAGTATTGCGACCGTAAAAAAAAACTAACCTGAAATGTTGATGGATGTCGACGTCTCATGACCCCCCGAACCCTAAAAAATAGTCTTTGCAATGCCGTCTGTCTGTGTGTCTATAAAAACTTAAAATTAAGGGTAGTTTACTGAAGGGCGAAAAGAGAAAAATTTGGTTTTCTCAAAATCTGCTCAAACGATTTTGATTAAAATTCGTATCTAGGCGTTGATTAAGATTATAAATAAACTGGCTATTTTCATTTTCCTATGAAAATGATTTTTAGGGTACTTTACAGAAGCGTTAATTTCCGTATCTCCACAACTATTTGAGAAACTAAACAACTTATCATTGCAAAATTGTAGGACTATTAGAAATAAAAAACTTTTATTTGACATATATTTTTATAAAAGCAACAGTTTCTGAGATATTTGCAAATATATTAATACAATTTTGTGAGCTTTAGTTGTAAACATATACTACTTAAGTCTTAACGCAATAATTCTCCAATGCCATAGAGTAATTAAATATAAGTATCTAAAAAAGTATGTTATTTTTCCTTAAAGCTCTTAGGAGAAATGTTTGCATAGCAATGATCTATCTCCATTTTAGACTCAATAGTCAATATTTACATTTTTTATTGGTCAAAATGTATAAATGAATAATTAAATATCAATGCGATGACTTGAAGATCTGCAACACCTTATAAAATGTTAAAATTTTAACCAGAAATCGAAATTTTAATACGAAGTGTTGACCCTTGTGGAAGACATTAAACTGTTTGAAATGTTCTTAGGTGGACAAAGATGCGCCTCTTTTCTCATTGATTCTATATCATTGTATATTATTTTATGCGTGTTCTTATGTGGAGTGGTGATGATACAATGTACATTATTCCGTTCAGAAATCTTACGAGTTTATAGAAAGAGAGAGAAAGTCTGTGCGGTGTGCCGTACCATTTATTTTATTTTGCCCATGGTATTAATATGGCAAGAACATATCTTAAGTTCCTTGCGTTTTTTCCGTAATCTAGAAATTTCTGCACTTTTCTTTTTACAAGATTTTTTTAAAATAAACAATAACTTTCTTCAATTGTTGTATTTTATTTACGTCTTGGCTTGTCGAAGTTTCTGGAACGTTTGTTTGACTTTTTTAATTTACAGCTATTTTATTTACATCACCCATATTAAGGAAAGTTTCCAAAGAAGTAGCACTAACTTTATTTTTCTTTGGAGTCGATTCCTAACGTTTAGTTGGTAATTTCCGTTTCAATGTCACGCTTGCAGGTTTATTTGGAACATCAAAGAGAGTTGGAATACCATTCTATATTAATTTATTTTTCTTCTCGTTCATAAACTGTGAATCTTCCAAATGAAGTGCACAAAGCTTAATCTTATTATGCAAATATCGCAGGTCTTTCTTGAATAAATTGTCCCGTAGGCTGTTTTATGCTTCTTTCACTGTATTTAGGAAATCTAAAAAACGAAATATCAGGTTTCTTTTTCCTATTGTTACTGCAATTAATAGCACTGCACACATCGCCTCTATTTGTAGCCATTATGATAATGTTAATTAACTTATCCACTTCTCAAATACATCTTGTTACGAACGACTAGCGATCAACACAGTGAATACACTACTAATGAAATGTTTGTCGGCAGAAGAGTGGTGCTTGCTAGCCGCTAGAAGCGCTGTCATCGCACTGGTTGCAAATATTTGCCCGGAGCTTCACGACTGTATATACTAGACTGTGGTTGAACTGTGGTCCCGCCCTCGTGAAAGCCGGAGAGCAAGACCACGTGACCTATCCTCTAGCGCCACACACGGCGGGCCCAGAGTGCAAGAGCGCTTGGTGACGGTAGAGTGACGTCATACTCTACAATGTTCATACATATACACACACACACACACACACACACACATACATACATATCTAATCACGACTTTCCCTTACGGGGTAGGCAGGAAACTGTATTCATAGCTCAAAAAACAACTCTGTACTTAATCAATCCTCACTAACTTTCTCCACACCTCCCTATGTTTACATACTCCCTTCTCTTCAATAACATTCATACACCGAGTCATACATACTCTTTTATTCTTAAAACTATTATCGTATCTCTTTTCACACATTCTTCTACCACATTTAGCCACGCCTTACATGACCTACCCCTTATTTTTAATCCACAAACTCTTCCTTCACTAATGTAACACGCTTATTTCACATTGACCAATTAGATTCCCTTTCAAAGTGACCTCCTTCGGCACCCATTCACTACTGATTTCGTCCATACGAGTTTTTACACATACATATCTTAAATATCTCATTCCAACCGCACTACCTTGTTCTTGTGTTTCTCCTGACAGACTCATGCTGCACAGCCATAAAATAATGTTGGCGAACACACACTTTTATATATCTCCATCTTTATCTCTTTTAATACCATTTCATTCTTTACATTAGTCCACATAAATCCAACCACTCTCGGAGATGCATACACCCGTTTGTTCGATTTCACCATCCATCCTTCCATTCTTACAGAACATTCTGTCCAGATACACAAAATCACTCACTTGCTTTAACAGTTTTCCATTTATACTAAGCTGACAATCATTTCCTGATCCATCCTGTTAAAAGAACTATAACTTTAGTTTTGGAGACATTTATACAAAGATCCATTCTGCCCGTCGCCACTTTGAAATGACTTTATGGATTTTGCGAGTCAATTTTATTCTCAGCCATTAATACGGATTAATTAATTAATGTCTCTTTGTGTCTCTGCATATAACAGCACTCTCACATTCACATTGTCCATTAGCGCACCAACCATTTCTTCACAAGCATCCCTCATACATGTATCAATGAATACATTAAGCAACCATACATATAGTATGATTTTGGTTGGAAGAACAGTAGAAGTTAGTTACTAAAGTTACTAAAACCATTTTAATATATCCATATATAAAGTCATGTTATTTGCAGCTGTCACTTTTGATAGATATTATTAATACCTATAAAATAACACAAGTAGTATAAAGAAATGTCAATTCTGGCCGCAAAGAAATATGTTTGAATTTTCTCTACTGTTCTTCCAACCAAAATCAGGGTATACATAGCACAACCTTGTCTACACCCTGTTCAATGTCAAACCATTCGCTCAAAGCTCCAACCACCCTAACGCACTCTTTACTTCCACCACACCTTCTCATAATTGTATTTATTAACCATTCATCCACACCATACTCTCTCATGACATTCCATAACATATTCCTATTCACTCGATCGTACGCAAATCAAAAAATGCACAATAAACCTTCTTTCTTACTGTCACACATTTCTCAATCACTTGCTGAATGCAAATATCTGCTCCATACAACCTATACCTGGCATGAAACCAAATTGTACACCCCGTAACTTGTCTGCAGTTTTTTCACGCACCCTCTCAATTAGAACTCTCCTTAAAACTTTGCTTAGAATACTCAATTCCTAAAAAAATCATGCAATTATGAAACGATAGAATGAAATATATAGTTGTATACTTACAATAGTTTTTCATAAAGGACAATCAAAGTGGTTTATACCTTAATCTCGACCCTTGGAAGAGAGAAGTTTTGCGATCATCAAAAAGTATAACTCGATATTTTGACCCCCTGAAATCGAAAAAGTGTTTTTTGCGATGCCTACTCTTTGTCTCTTTGTGTTTCGGACTATAGCTGAAACCATTTTAACGATAAGGCATCTGGGCTTTTTATGACGTCTCCCCGAGGGATTTTGGGAATTAGATATCTAACCATAAAATTAAGGGTAGTTTATTGGAAGGTAAAAAAAGAGAAAAATCTCGATTTTCTCAAAATCTGCTCTAACAATTTTGATTAAATTTCTTTCTAAACACCGTTTAACATTACAATCAAAATGGAAACTTTCATTTTTCTATGAAAATGAATTTGAGGTTACTGTACATAAGCAGAAATTTCATATTTTTATTATATATCTGTAACTATTTGAAATACAAAATACCTTATCATTGTAAAGTTGTAGTACTGTCAAAATTAAAATAATTTAATATGAAATGTTTTCATGAGCCAATAGTTTCTGATCTATAAACTACATATATTTTTTATGTAGTTCTTTTAAATATGAAATCGATTGTTAAGCTCTTTGGTGGACAGAGATGCTCCTATTTTTCTAAAAATTTATTTAACAGTAAATTATTACATGTACGCTCTTGAGTGGGGATTGTTTCTGTGACAGTGTATATTATTTCGTTTCAGAAATTTTAAGAGTTTTTATCAAATGACTATATTTTAAAATTAAAGTGAAAGAAAGTCTGTGCAGTTCAGTGCACCGTACCATTCAATTTTTGCGTGTATACTAAGTGTATTTATGATGGAATAAACTAGTCAAGCTATTATATTTGTTAGTTACGGTTAGTGCCCCGTCTAATTTTTATATTCTTTAAATTTATAAATGGTATCTGGACACTGGTATTGAACCCAGGAAATTGGCTTAGTCCGCCAATCTAACCATTGAGATGTATTTATCAATTTAAAGAATATGATATTTAGACGCGGTTTTAACCGTAATTATCAACTATAATACCTTGACTATTTAATAAATCGTGATATTTGTATTCGTATAGTTGTAGTTATATATTTTGGTCACATAAAACCCTCCCGAGTCGAAAATGGCTGCGTTAGCTGATAACTCGTTATCCCTTTATATGTTGCTGATTATTTACACACGTCCATTACAGACTTTGCCTTTAATTATGAGTGAAGAATGACGCCGGCTACGGGAAAACTCCTGGATAGATTAGTAGCTAGAGCCTTGGCATATTAAACCAAAGGTCCGGGCTTCAATTCCCGTGTTCGGGTATATTTTTCAATTAAGAGAATCGGTTTATGTAGTTTCTTATCTTCAATCTTAAATTTAAACTATTTATTTTTGTGTTCATTGCAACAATACGTCTGTGTAAGCTACCAAATCCTTATGTGAGTAATGCAAACATTTAAACAACTTATTATGTTTCCTTAGTACGTAGCCTACAGGAAGTCGTTAATTTGTGGCGTCGTCGATGTATAAAACATAATTTTCCTCTACTCATACGTGTCTGAAATGATATTCTTAGTAGTTTAGATGATTCGCTAAAAAAAAGTTAATTTACCCTACTTAATTGGGAACAAAGCCACGGGCAAACTAATTATAATATTATAAATTTGTACTTGAGTTTATAAAAACAAACATTTTAGTTTTGAATCAATCAAACTATAGCTATGTATTATTGTATTCAGGGAATGGAGTGAGTATATAAATCTTTTTGGTGCTGTTGAAAATTTTATTAATATTGTTATGATATATATCTTATACATCATAATAGCTGACTGTTATTTATCTTACACGTGTCAACATTTACACCCAGTAATAAATGTAAAACCTACAGGGAAGATATCTTCACGAATAAATACAAGGGAGTAGATTTATTAACTTTTGGAGCGTCAGATAAAGATCTTCCTGTGACGAGCATACCATAGCATTATATAGAAATATAGAAAATGGAGCCATGGTTTATCAAAAAACATGAAGACTAAAAAAATAAAAAAATCCAGTACCTTTTAGACACCCTTGTCACAACTAACCAAATATTAAAAAAAAAATTTAAAAAGAGCTTTTTACTTCTCACACACTTTACTTTCGCTTTCGTCCTATCATCTTCAATTTCCCTCGTTTCCCACCGCGGTTGCGTATAAATACCGTGTCAAGTGCGGAAATTGGGCTGTCAAACGTTTGCTAAGAGGATGAGTGAGACGCAAACAGGAGTAGCAGGGCTTCATGAGATGGCAGGAGGTTTCCAAAGCTGGCGGGGGACAGAGATGCCGTCATGACCACCAGGAAGAAAGAACTTCTATAGATAATTGGTGGAGAACTCTAGCAGACCTTTAGAAATCCAGTTTTATTTAAGGATGTGGTCTGTTATCTTCAAGCCAAAAATGGAGGTGAATGGTTTCAACTTATTCTTATATGAATAAAAGCGTTACGTTTTACTTTGTATCAATTTTTTTTAAATCTTGGAAAGGTAAAATTATCTCTTTTTCTGCGAAGTATAAACATGAAATGTTGACACGATGAGATCAAAGTAAAAGGATGGCAAACGCACAGTAGATTATAGTATGAGGGGACTTAATGAAAATTCGAACTTTTTTGCACCACGTTCTACTACACTACACTATACCTATATATACCAAAACTACGCTAATTTACTAGGGATGGTCAAGGTTTGATTTTATAAGGTGTGTACCCAAATTTGCGTGAAGTTAGAGTAGAAAACCATTTAGGGAAAATTACCCTCAGTTAACCCGACCGGGGTTCGAACACCAATTCCCCGTCATCGGCAGTCTCATCTATTGCTAGAGTAATGCCTAAGACCATTCAATATAAAAGACCAATGCCGATCATATAGCTTGATGTATATTTATGTGTATAAAATGTTTTTCATAACTTTTATAATTTTTATCATAAAAAGTCCTTCCTATTTGAATCTGACTGTAGATCTTATCTTCATAATATTTATTGAAGGAAAATATTCTCAAACCACAAGAGTCATTCACTGAAAACTGGTGAATTTACCACCTTAATGTAAAGGTCTTGGTGTGAAGACATTTTACAAGTATATTTAGAAAAAAAAAAAAATTATGTGTAACGCTCTCAACTTAGTATTCTGTACATTCTCTCTCAACAAACTTAGTATGTAGTGTAAAGTGTGCGGGAAGCCAGAATGGGAAAATACGTCTGTAGCTTGAGATGTTAGATGACCGTCTTTACACTCCACCACGTTCAGACAGCATAAAGATTACTCAGCCTCTCTCAGAAAGGAAAGTGCAGAGTTATTAATTAATATATCCCTGCTTGGAGGTCTTATCTGCCCGCTGATTGACCAGGAGGGCAAAGCAATTGAGAAGCTAACCCCTTCAAGATGCTTCTTGTGGCATAACGAGGATAATCTCGATGCCTCTAGATGGTGACTGACATTTTCCTTTTCGTGAACTTAAGGATATCAATATGAATGCAGTTTTCAAAGGCCTGGAACAATAATTTAGAAACGTGTGGGTTGTAAGTCGCTAGCGGATTGCTCTTATCTCACACACAAACCCCGAAACACTGACGTCACATAAATGGCTTGCGAAAGAATTCACTTTGCCGATATACACCGTGAGAAATAAGGCTTGTTTACCGAGTAAAGCAACATGAAACAAGATGGACGCACACCTAATTCTTAAGTTGCCACCTTCTGCTGGTGATTTTGTTGAAATAACTTTTGCATTGTTATTATTATTATTATTAGCACCGCGTCTTACCACCCGTTCGGGTTATACGCACTTACGCTAATGTGTAATGGTAGGGTGATTGTGAGATGAAATGGAGGACCTACAGTTTAACGTGGAATCCGAACCACGGTGGAGGCCTGGCATTCCTCACATTCACAAGCTGTGATTAATACACATCTTGTCAGAGTTGAAGGAAGGATTTGGCAATCAGATAAATCTGTGCTGGCACCGAGGATTGAACCCCGGACCCTCAGCACAGAAGTCTGACACCTTACCCCTAGACCACCAGGTCACCCTTTGCATTGTTCAAAAATGATTATTGCTCTGGATGATTCATACAATCTTTCAATGGGCTAAAACTGTTTGTTTGTGTGAACGTGAAATATAGTTATTAAGTTACTCGCATTATATCAATGGCTTGTCTTGAGATGGGTTGGCAGCGGGACTTCCTCATAATTTATACTCTAGAGTTCCTGGCCTCCAATTTTGACCTATAAGTTTTTTAATTTTGTAAGAAACTTAACCGACTGAAAAAACTACCCTAATCAATTCATAAATTGTGGTATTTTAATAAACATAGTTATTATTTAAAATATATTTATAAAACTATCATATACAAGCTAGTTTAACTTACATAGACAACAACCCCAATATTATTGTTTAGAAATAAAAAACAAGGTAAATTGAAAATAATACCTTCACTTTATTTTTTATTTTATTTTTTAAAAAGTAAATCATTAGATTTTATAATATTATAAATATGTGCATACATAAAAATAAGTACAAAACAATATGATATTATTGAAACAGGGAAAGTCTTGGCCTACCCACCATATTATATTTTATGTCTAAGGAAAACATGGCGAAACAAATAACAGTACAATATTAATACTAAACCATAATTTACAAGTGATGTTGCACTCCAATTAAATTAAAATTTTTAAATCGAGCTTGAACAGCTATCACAATATATGAAATTATAAACTAAAAGGTGACCTAATGAGGTAAAGTAATTATGAAAGTATAGCAACGTTAAGTTGATACTTCTATAA
Organism: Timema bartmani; assembly: GCA_902151455.1. Lineage (NCBI taxonomy): Eukaryota > Metazoa > Arthropoda > Insecta > Phasmatodea > Timematidae > Timema > Timema bartmani. The sequence continues at coordinate 214,351 of CABFWB010000789.1, forward strand.
TCCGCACAAATTTTGAGAAACAAACTTAACAAAAAACAAATGAAAAATGTTTTCTAGTAAAATCATTTGATGTGCTGTACTCAATACAATAATAATGTTTACATACCTTCGCCCACAGCTTGTATCCAATCGGCTCAATCCTTTGGAACATAATCGATTCTCCATCGTTACCGGATTGAAAACATAGTCGCTAGTGACACACCAACTACCAATACGACATACACATCTATACATTAGCACTGTTTTCGATCAGAATGCGACTTGCGAGTTTGTTCGCTTGAAAGTTTTCTCGCAAATTTCAAAATTAGGGGTCTGTGTGTGTTTTACCCGGTCTTCGCGGGTTACCGGAATGTTCTTCTCCAAGACTTTCTGTGGCACTCACTCACATATGTACTGGTAGCCTACATTAGTAACATCTGGAGTAGCGTAGTTCTGTTGTACTGACATTAGCAGGGTTCAATCAACAACATTTGATTGCGCTGCAATGTTCGTTTCATATTTATGACTACTACTACTATTATTATTATTAAAATTTAGCACCGCGTCTTACTACCCGTTCGGGTTATACGCTTAAGTACTAATTACACTAATGGATTAGGAATTGGGAGGGTTGAATTGATATAAAGTGAACCCGCATTTGCGTGGAGGGAGAGTGTAAAACCATTTAGAAAAACCATCCCCAGTTCACCCAACCGAGATTCGAACCTCGATCTTCCCGTACTCGGTGGTCTGGCTCAACACGACTGGCGCGTTAGCCAACTACGCCACCGAGGCGGGTACTACTACTACTAATACCAATAATAATAATAATAATAATACATAAATAAAACCAGATGTTACGCAGGTTATTCAATACAATATTGATGGTTATAATAAATGTTGGGACAAAAGACCCAATAGCTATGGGGGAGGTATAGCTATGTATTATAGAAATAGCCTTGAGACAAACATTAGAGAAAATGTAGAAATATTCTGCGAATATAAATTAACTAAAATTAATTTAAGTGATAGCTCCAAAATTAATATACTAGTTATCTACAGATCACCAAAGTGGGATAAGTACACTTGTATTCCAAATATTAGTTTCATAATTACATTTGTTCTATTAAACGATCTGATAGTTTTGGTAGGTTATGTGAATTTAAGCATATTGGATGCAAATGAAATCGCAATAGGAAGTTATAACAATATGCTTGCATCTAATGATTAAGAATGCACCATTAATAAAGTTACAAGCGAGAAATATTTAAAATTAGGGTGGTTGAATCGTGTCTGGATCATATATATGTTAGAACAAATACACAAATAATAAGATGTAATGATCCTGCTTTGTTACATAGCTTTTTGGAGTAATTAAATTCAGTTTGTGTCAAATTTATTAGTCGTACTGTACTGTTGTTTCTAAACTTCCGTACACGCGCAAAGACTACGGGTTAGGAACATTCAGTTTGCTTGCTTCTAGCCCGAGTAATTATTAAAGAAAAAAACCTCGCATTGTGAGTGCGAGAAAGAGAGCAACATATTTCATTTGCAAACTGTATTTATTTTTATTTATTTTTAAAAGGTAGTTTTGCTTGTACTCGCAAGAGTTCAGCAGCTCTCGGTATCAAAATTGATGTTATAGCCAGGAAACTGGTGGGGGGTATTAATTTTGTCTGGGACTTGTTAACTAGGTGTTCTAAGAGAACGAGTGTGATGAAGAATCGCGGATGCCATCGTGGCAATTTCTTGAATGTGTCATATTAATTTGTGAAAATAAAAGTTATAAAATGTGGTAATATAAACAATATTTAATTACCAATATCATTAAACGGTCCGCAAGATCGGAACGCGACAGAGAAATATAGTAAAGACTAAAACTACTGACCACTATATAGTACCATTAGAAATTGAATCCAACCAAAATAATGATTTTTATAGTAAAACTAATAATGGCTCTATTTTATTGAATACACTTCACGAGAATTTAGTTAAAACTAGACTTGAGAAATTTAATTGGGATGTATTATTAATTAAACTATTGAATTATTACATGCAAACATTTCTGAGAAATTTAATGGCATTTATGATAGCTCCAAATATAAATATAATCCTATGTAAAACGCATACAAAAGCAATGGATAACACTAGATTTGGTTGGGGAAATGCACCACAGAGATAAATTATTTAGGAAGTGGAAAAGTTGTCTATCTGCAAATGCCTATAAACTCGAGTACGAAAGAAAAATAAACTTTATCAATAAATTAATTTTTAGTAAAAAAAATTATACTATCAAATTGAATAAACAAAGTGAGTTGTAATATTAAGAAAACTTAGTATAAAATAAATTACATTCTGGGTAGAAAAGGTAAAATGACAATTGATGAAGTAATAAATACACATTTAGGCAAAATTGAAAATATTGCAAATAAGTTTTGTTAAATATTCAAAAACCAAGTCACACAATTACAACATACCTACAATATGCAGCTAGACAAAACGAATAATCGAAACGATTACCAAATTCGAAGTATGTTTATACATAGGGCTACACATTCTAAAATAAATACATTATTCAGAAATTAGCTATATAAATAAAAGCCAGGTAATAGATAAAATCAAAATCAAAGACTTGAAAATTATCAACAGCCAAATTATCCCGTTGATAATAAAACTAATTAATTTAAATATATAACATGGTGCTATTCCGCAAACTTATAACCGCTACTATTAGACCGATTTATAAAAAAGGGTAGCACTCAGATTATGAAGATTATAGACCTAAAACAATTCTACCGGTTTTAGACAAAAAATTGAAAGATACGTTGCCAATTACTTAGTAAATTATTTAGATAAATATAGAATAATTGACCAAAAAAACTTTACGGATTCCAAAAAACCAAAAGTACGGAAATATTTCTACACACATTTACTAATGAAATGCTAGAGAAATTAAACGAAAATAAACACATAGCTATACCATTTATATACATGTCGAAAGCGTTTATACGTTACATAAAGATAGTTTACTAGAATCACTTTATAAATTTGGTATCAGTATTTATGAATGGTTTTAAAAATTACTTAACAAATATAAAATAATAGTTAAAATAAATAATATAAAACTGAAGAATTGGGTATAAATATCGGAGTGTCACAAGGCCCTTTTCTTGGGAAAATGCTATATGTATAATCTATACAAGAACAATGGAATACTGTATACAGAATTGTGGTATATTTAGAGAAGCTGACGACACGAGGCTGTATGCGGTGTACAAAAACAAACAAAACAAACTAAACAAATGTTGCAGGAAAACTTTACCAGGATACAAAACTGGACTCACGATTATAAATTAATAATTAACATTAAAAAAACTCAAACAATGCATATCAGACTACCGCATGCTATAAAGTATAAATTAGATATAAAAGGTCATTGCTTAAATTGTTTACATAATATGAAACAGTGTTCAACATTCACGCAAGTTGAGACATATAACTATATTGGGCTAATGATTGAGTCTCAAATGAAATGGAATACTCACATAGACACATAATTTGTAGGAAGCTAAGAGCGAGAATGGTAAATATATGTATATTAAAACAATATGTTACATTTGATATTCAGAAACTAGTGTATCGTGCGCTAATCGAATCACATCCAGGCTATGTTATTACTTCCTGGGGAAATACGAGTGGTTTACATTTAAATCAATTAAGAACTATTCAAATTAAAGCTCTTAAAATACTGAGTGAAAATAACAATAGTACCAAATTCGTGAGTAAGGAGTGGAAACCATTGACAGTATAAACATGTATAACTATAAAATAATAATTCAGTACTACTACTCAGAAACATATAAAGTAAGACAGGCTCATAGTCACAACACCAAAAAACGACGGTATAAAATCCTTTTATATATACATAAATACGGAAAACAACACATGGAAATAATAATACCTACACTTTTTAACATGATACCGGATACCCTTTTGGTTATAGATAAAATATCAGACGTTAAAAAAGAAATAAAAAAATTGTTAATTGGCTCACAAACTTAATGAAATAATAATACTACAGTGTCTAAATATGACAAATAAGCTAGGAAATTGACTCGAGATAGGTTTATGGATGTTAAATAAAACTTAATATAATATTTTAAGGAACTAAACTAAGTATTAGTATTATGTTGTGTTATAAGAAAGGAATGAAGTGTATTCATTATATCATTATACTATTACATGTATGTATGTATGACATTTATGGTGAGGCACCAGGTGACAAGCACACTGTGCTTCGTAGACCATGTTTAGTGAATAATTACGTACTCCTGATACAATAAATTAAAAAACTACTAAACCTTCCATTCTGACAGACGAAGAGTGTTGAGGAAATGGCTACACGTGTAAATAACCAAATATTTCAATTAACTACCTCAAAGCCTAAATGATTTTAGGTGACTTGACCCTGTTAGTGAATTACCTGCATCAGTGAATAGATGAACTAAGCCGTAAGTATCATCTAGTCTGGTTTGCCGGTGATTAGGATGTGGCAATCGAATTTCGGCTAGGTGTAGCGCGGATTCAGTGAGGGATTCAAAGGGTCAGTTGACCTCCCTGTGAAAGTTAGAAAATTAATACAAAAAACAAAATGAAAGTTAAAATTTAGAAAGAAAATGCAACACAGATAAATTGTCCAGTTTTTTTAAAATCTTTCTATGAGCAGACACTTCTCAATCCGGGTCCAAACGTGCGTTATTCGTTCACGTTTATTCAATGTCCGATATGACGCACGCAAATGTGGAAAAAATATTTGTTTTCATGTAGGAATAAAAATAATTTGCCCCTCCATGAAATAAATCCCCACCCTAGATATATTTCAAACCCTCTGATATTATCGAATATGAAATATGGCCTTAAATCCAACGCCAAATGACTTCTAGATGCATTCTATGGTCAAAAATTTGCCTGAGAGGACCGCTTCAATTAACTTCTAGACTAGAGGCATCATCTAACTGGCAGAAAATGTCAGGGGAGAAATCTCTAAAGCTTCTCAGGTCATCCAAATTTCAAAAATGTCCAAGGGAGGACAACTCCAAATAGCTCCTAGATGGATATCATTTTGAAAAATTTTCAGTCGAAGATCACACCAAATAGTCTAGTTTCTGAAATAATTCAATTTAAAATAAATTTTCGGTGGAAGATCACTTCAAAGAATATCTTCTAGAGGTGTCTAATCATTGTAAAAAAAATTAAGGTGAGGATCACTCTAAATAGCTTTGAGGGGCATCCAAATTTCAAAACTTTCTAGGTGAGGAACACTTTAAATGGCTTAAAAAATAATCTAATTAAAAAAAAAACAAGTCGAAGACTTCTCATAGATTCTAGAGTGACCCATTTTTCTCAAAAAATTGTTGGAGGAAGGTCACTCACTACAAATAGTTTACAAAAACTATTTGATTTTAAAAATTTGGGGAGGATGACCACGGTTTAAAACATATATTAGATCAAATATGAATGAAAAACTATTAAATGGCTTTAAACAGAAATCAAACATTGTAAGTTACTATATTATTTATAATTATGACCCCCTTATGAAAATGATCTGGATCCGCGCCTGGCTAGGTGTACTAGTTTTTATTCCCTAAATTGTTTGACATTCTCCCTCCAAGCAAATTTGGATACATTTCCTCTAAATGCTCCATCCTAATCCCTAAATATACTGTACATTTTGTGAATAGCCTTGAGGGAAGACATGCGTAGAGAACCTGATACTAATGATAGTAGTATTGCGGTTAGTTGTAGTCTACGCTAGCAGACATTCAAATTGAGACAAAGGAAATAATCTTAAAATAATATTTTACACAACTACATACCAATCAAAGCATATTTATACATATATATTTAAAACGATAAGAAAAAGTTCATTCGTTTCACATGAATGATGAAAATCATCACACTTGAATGTAATTTCTGGTTAGACCGTGAGCATGTATCATTTCCAGAGGAAAATGACCAAACTTGCCTCATATCCCTCCTTCGCTTGGACCTGGCCGCTGTTCTCTATTTGCCAGTTGATGTTAGAGGAAGCTGGGAATGGTGCTTAAAGCTGATTAGCAATTTTATACATTGATTTTTAGAAACAATAAAAGGTTCATTGGACTCTTAGAATAAATGTTATCATACGCCTGGAATAAATGCGTCAGATTAGTTCTGACTTGGGATGTGCGACCTACATGGAGATGAAAATAAAGGCCGTAAGAAGAGAGGAAAGGAGGATTGCTGCTGTAGACCAGCCCTAGGGCTGAGAACTCAAGAGAGGAAAGGAGGATTGCTGCTGTAGACCAGCCCTAGGGCTGAGAACTTAAGAGAGGAAAGGAGGATTGCTGCTGTAGACCAGCCCTAGGGCTGAGAACTTAAGAGAGGAAAGGAGGATTGCTGCTGTAGACCAGCCCTAGGGCTGAGAACTTAAGAGAGGAAAGGAGGATTGCTGCTGTAGACCAGCCATAGGGCTGAGAACTTAAGAGAGGAAAGGAGGATTGCTGCTGTAAACCAGCCCTATCTCTGAGAACTTAAGAGAGGAAAGGAGGATTGCTGCTGTAAACCAGCCATAGGGCTGAGAAACTAAGAAAATGTGACAGGGAAAATATTTCATCCGTCATTTTTTAACACTGCTTTGAACTATACGACAAGGTGTTAGGGATTAAAAAGGTTGACTTTAGAATAAGTGTACCCCAATTTTCGTGGAGGGTCAGTGGAAAATTATTTAGTAAAAACTCTCATTATACTCAACCGTTATTCGAGCCTTTATCACTTTGTCATCGGCAGTCCAGTCTAATGTGAAAGTAACGCCTTAGACCATTAGACCACTGAAGTGGCTCAGAATATAACTGTTTTGATTACATTTTTGAATTATTTTTTAAAAGCGTTATTTAAATTTTTGTGTAACATGAAACTGCCCCAAGCAAGCGTTTAGTGCATCCTGCTTAGAAAGGGTCAGGGGATACACCAAGGACATAGAACAGAGCGGGAGGTTTAGTCAAACTTACTGCTATATCTATAACACCTGGTAATAGTAATAACATATACATCATTAGTTCAATCAATATTATCTTATGGCATATCCATCTGGGAGATAACGACAGAATGTTATACAGTAGAATTCTTATAAAACATCTTTAAAAATTATATTGGGCACCAAAAAATGCTTATACATTCAACATAAAATTCTTCTTAAAACAACTATACGTAAGAGTACAGCCTCAACATATGATATCACCATTCCGATAAATACGAGTAAATAAGCAACCATTCCCATAACACCAGCTCAACATCTAACAAAGAAGTGTACAATAGTAAAATACTTAAACAATTATGATAAACAGGAACTAAGATGTACCATTTCCAAATTATTGATCTCCTAGCACCAACACTGCGGGGTATAACCCAAAGAGGTGTAACGAAAAATAAAAATAAAGACTGGATTACTATGGAATATTTAAAACAAATGTGTACATATTTTTGAGAGAAAATGTTATGTTTTGTGTAATAATATATTTTTATTCCTTTTTACTTTTAAATACTGAACTGTAAGACCTGAAAATGTTAGACAGTTCAGGATTGGAGTATGAAATAAATTAGGTGATTTATTTAAAAATAAACATTATTTAAAAAAAAAATATTCTCATCAGTATTATTGTTACTAACACGAACCTTTTATTTTAGACCTTGTTTTTGCTAAATTTCCACCAAACTTTGGTAAAACCCACGTTTCAAGCACTAATATCCGCCTGCACTTGATGTTCAATTGTTACTAAAAACAAAGCTAAACATATTATATTAATTACGCTCGTCGTGACTATTTCAATATTTACAATGATCTGGCCGTTTCCGACTGGTTTTGTATTTATTCAACTGCTGATGTTAACATGGCTACTGATAATTTCACCAAAACAGTCCAAAGGCAGAGACGTAGCGTCAGGATAGATCAAAACCTTCCATTGGACAATAAATATCAAAGGTTTTTGTACAATTGTAAGTTTAAAAACAGCCCCCAAAGCGATAACACTTACATAAATGCTTCTTGCACGGAGAAAATATTATCTAATAATTTCCCTCCCGCATTGAGACGCGCTTCACTTTTTATAAAATATTTTATTTTCCAACATTCCTTTCCTCTATCCTCACTCTAGTATTACCACTATTAACCCCGAGAAGAAGCTAGTCTTGACAGAGTTGTCAAATTGTTTGGTATTTAGATGGGGGCTAAAATATTAATAAATCGGCATTACTCGTAAGATTATGCACACAAACATTATATCGTAAACAATACTAAACTAAATATTACTTTATTAAGCTTATACATTTAAAATTTTGTGAACGTTTTAACTATTTTTGTATTCTTGACAACTTTGCGATTTTAATTATTGTCAAATGATATGGCATGAAGAGGACTTTGGGAAGTTTCGGTGAAAAAAGATGTGGAGGTGTGGACGTAGGGTTAGGCTAGTACTAGACAAAATATTTCCACGAAAGATATTCAGGCTTGTAACTGCCCTAATAACTGACTAAGAAACTTTTTCCCCCATAGGCCTTTAGTAAGAACTAGTTCACGTACAAAGAATACAATGTATTATAAGTGAATTAAACAATAGAGCTAATATTTGTTTAAATTATGGTATTTTTATGAGAAATCTCGTGATTTCCCTGTTTGGGTATTTTGAACATTTTTAAAGATTGTTATTTACTTTTAACTTTGATTCTAAAGACAGTGTTTTTTGTAACGTGTGCGCTCAAATTATTTAAGATATTTAGTTTCTATCTAAGTTTTAAAATGGATGGAGAATATATGATAAATATATGTTGTTAAGTGTGTAATTTTAAATATGACGTGTCGTATGAACAAAAATAAGTGATTAACAAAATATTACTGAACGGTCATCAGTTAGAGCTAATACAAGATATAAGAACATTTCAGTCTCCCCTGCTACATAATGTCAGCTACGCCACTGAAGAACAATCGGTATTCTTATTCATCTTCCTCAAATTACTACTAAAAATAACTTCTAAGTTTCCAAATGGGTTTTATTATACATTTAAATATAGTATTAGAAAATAAAATCACTTCTCTAAAAAATAAAACAAGGAATTTTATTCAAATTTTTCACACACGAAATACTTATTATGTTACGCATGTGTACAAAGAACTATGTTCTGGTACTTTTCGGTCATGTTTTTATTTCCCGCTTCTTATTATTTGCAATAAATACTCTTTAAAGAGCCTAATATGCCCTACGACAACAATTTCAGACCCTCGAAATGTCCAAAGATAAAAAGTGTAACTGATGGCCTTATATCTCTGATCCTTGTTAAAAGGGAAGCAATAAAAACAGTTGGGACGTTAAGAGACATCGGTCATTTGGGGAGGACGAAGAAGAAAATACCGCTATTAGATCTTGACAGAGTGAATGGGATAGCTTATCCCCCTAAAATACTCACTTGATAACAGTTTTTATGTTCTTCTATTGTCTGTAAAAGTGCTTTATCCTTTGTTTATTCGCCAACATTGACATGATTCAAACCTACAGATTTAAACACAAGGCTAGCACGCCTGAATTATGAGATAAGCTAGAGGTTGATATCCATAAATTACTCACCCTCTACTTTCAAATGTATTTTTATCCCCTCTTCAGGGTAATTCGACCATCAGTTTATTGCACAATTTTAACAAATGTATAATAATAATCCATAAATAGTAATTCACTTATTTCAAATCATCACAGTTCACGAGGTTTAAGGGGTCTAAGCCTGCTGTTTTATGCTTTTTATTGTATTTTTTTTTTCTAAAAGAATTACTTATAATATAAATTTGACAGTCGGTTGACTGAGTCTTTTAAATACGTAATAACATTGACATCTTTACTGGGTTTTTTTTTCAATCACAACTCCTAAAGTTTCGAATATTAATTACTTATTTACAATTAAAATATATATACATAATATATATAAACTGCTTACCTTTATTTCATTATATTAAATTTTCTTTCTTTATTTTGATTCATAAACTGCCAACCAGCCATGATTATTTTTGTAGGTGATTTTAACGCTATCTGCTTTAGAGAATGGTTTATTTCGGATCTGTTATGATCTTAATTTCATTTATGTTCTTTGACTCTTATAGCATCTGGCTATCATTTGAAGAACTAATTTCCCCTAGCGGAAGAGATTATTACTCTCGGTTGGATTTTTGTGCGAAATTTAAAAATTAATTTTAAATATCATTTATGATTATTTGTCAAATTATAATATTAAGTGATTTTTATAATAATACTATCTTTCACTGTCTAAAGAGTTAAGATTTTTTTAATTAGTTGTAAATATCAGCAACTAGTGTTCTCCTAGGCCGAAAGGTATTTAAAAAAAAGAGAGAACATGCATGTTAATTGTTAATGATTTTTTTGTTTTATTGACTCGCAAAAATTGTTAAAAAGGATAAGGATGGACTCCATATGGATCATCTAAAATATATTAATTTTCTGTAGATCAGTATCGTTTTGTCAGCAAAAACTTCCTTAAAAGTGCAGAATAACCTTTAAGGAAGTGCAGGAGATAGTTTCAACGAGGAATATTTAAGGTATAAA
>CABFWB010000790.1:0-22460 GCA_902151455.1 Timema bartmani
AAGACACACACCCTATTAAGCCCGGAGGAAATGAAGGTGTAAAGTCTCAGGCGGAAAACAAGGAAGGAAAGATTGTACGTATCGGTAAAGGAAATGGTCCATTTGGTATTCAGGAAGTCGGTCTGGCGAGAGACAGATGTTGGTTTGTAACCCCACACACCACCTCTTCCTGTCTCAGAGATGATTGTTTTCATTCCCCGCCCCCACCTCCTAATCTTCCAAATACGGACTGACCTTTAAACGCGTCAGCCACATCATGATAGCACGGGGGCCATTAGAAATGGCAACACACCGGTGGAGGGATAAGAAAGCTTACTGTCAACAGGCATTACACCCTCTTCAGTGACCGCATGGTCTTCACCACTATCTCTTTAGCGTATATATCGCAGATGGGCGTATAAAAAAGAATTAAATCAAGTTGGAAATATAAATGTGTGCTATAGTTATCTCATATAAAATTTTAGTTAAGTTTGGGATAACCACAAAACTTGTCAAGCTAATTGAGATATGTTTGACTGATACGCGTGACAGGGTACGGTTGGAGGTCACTTATCAGACACTTTCGAAATACACAATGGGTTGAAATAAGGAGATATGCTTTCCCCCATTACTTTTTAATCTAACCTTATCTAGTATGCTATCAGGGCAATGCAAGAGAGAACGGAAGGGTTGACACTAAACTGTACAATGCAGCTATTAGGATACGCAGATGGTTTAGCTTTATTGAGCAATAGTAAGGAATCTGTTGCAGGAAATACAGACATCTCACTATAGGCTAGTAATGAAATAGGTTTAGAAGTAAACGCTGGAAAGACTAAGTATATGATCACACATATAACACAGATTGGGGACGATAATTTAGAGATTACTACGAATAACATTATACCATTTGACAGGGTTATTAGTTTAAGTTTTTAGTAACAATTGTAACTAGCAATGACGATATTAGATTGAAAACTAGGAAAGAATAGTCGGTAAATGCATGCTATTACTCGTTCACTATGTTGTTGACTAATCGCCTGCTATCGAGGATTGTAAAATTCAGAACATACAAAAAATAATCTTATGGGTTGTTATCTATGGGTGTGAAACGTGGTATCTTACCTTACATGACAAAAAAAAAATTAGGCTGTTTGAAAACAAAATGCTTAGGAAGATACTTGTTTCAAAAAGAGATGAAGCTACTGGGAACTGTAGTAGGCTACATTATAATGAGTTACATACCCTTTACTCATCACGATACATTTTTAAGATAATCAAGTCTCGTAGATTACGGTGAACAGGACATGCAGCGTGAATGGAAGAATTTAGAACCATGATCAGAGTATTGACTGGTAAACCCAGTGGGAGGAGACCATTGGGAAGAACTAGAAGCAGATGGGATGGTAGGGAACATTAGAATGGAGCTGAAAGAGATATGGTGTAATGAGATGGACTGGATATAACTATCTCAAGATAGGAATAAGTGACCTACTTTTTAAGTGTGACAGTGAACTTTCAAGTTCCTAATGCCATAGATTACGTAATAGCTATCTCAAACACCAAAAAGTCGATCTTTCATTTCGATATTTCCCTCGATACGCTCATTTTGACAGAAAAAAAGGGTTTGGAAGTCTCAGAAAAACTTGCCAATGATACATTCTTTATTTCTCTATATAAATGTCATGTTGATGATGTGAAAAGTTTTAAAGTACAGAAGTGGTGTGTCTTTCACTGTATTAAAATCTACTCAAAGCATCTGATAAATCTTCTCTTCATCCCCAAAAAGTCTTGAGAATTGTTGTCATTTACAACAAGATTTTTCTAACGAAATGGCATCGAAAAAACTACTTTTTCTGTTTCAGGGAGTGATGAAACGTCGACATTAAATTTTAACAAAATCTTTGGTTCAATTATTTTGATGATCACAATACTTCTATCTTCGAGGGATCGAGTGAAAGTAATAATTGTAATATTTCATCGTGAGAAAACAATCTTTTGTTTTTTCTCTGGAACACTCGAGCGGGATATGAACTCCGATCTCGCCATCATAGGTATTCCAGTCTGTAGCAAGAATAACGACTTCAGGTGGTATGGTAGGGATTGCGAGATAATACCAGCATTTTTGAAGTTTTTAAAGCAAAAAAAAATTCTTCAATGTAAAAATAAAATATTTCTCCATTTTAGTGATTAAGTTTAATTTTCTTCACATATTAATATCAACAATTTCTTGAATACCTGTCAATGGTTTCCTAAAACTCGATGGTAACTTTTTATCATCATTCAAAAATTTTCCCATCAAATACTAATATGCTCATTACAAATATTTCGTTTTCCCCTGGAACAATATTTGATCTATTTTGACGAAAAAATGTGTTTGTTATTAAAACTGCATAAACACTTATATTTTCTTGCGTCTCCCTTCATATCGCTGTAAAAGGTTGGTACACACCGGTTCATATTGCATCATTTTGTCTCATTTCTACATTGTTTTTTGTATAAAACGGGGACAATTTGCGAACATTCTACGATCCTATACGATTCTCAATTGTGTGCGCCCATCTTTAGACCATGTGACGTGGGAAGATGAATAAAATAAAGATTGGTAATGTTGGTAATGGTTATGTAAATAGTGATAAAGTAATTTTTATCTCTCCCCTTTTGTTTGATTTGTATTATTCACAATGGTTGCTCAAGCAAATTTCTCCCAGAATGCAACTCGTTGTTCTGCTAGACAAAGAGTGCGTGCGATAAGGTGAGTCAGAAAGTTAAAACCCACCCATCGGGAGCTGTGTAACGAGTGTTTCATCCCTGAACAAGGTCATCACGTTTTATCGAGGGCAGCGGTTGAGGTAACAAAGACCAGAGAGAATGAGTTGGTGGAATGGGACGGCGGGGTAGGAGAAAGAAACAACAAGCGTTGCCTCATTTAACGGGAAATGGGAATTGGCGAGTGACTGCCGGTAAATAGCTCTACTCCCCCTTTACTTGGTTATTTACATGGTAAATTTGACACGTTTACGTTGGAGCACGAAGTAAAATTGTAGCATATTTGTATGCTGACTGAAAATATCCGTCAACTCCATACTGTAGCCCGCGCTTTACTTCATTATTTGTATGACATTTTTTTTTATTTCCCCACCCCTTTTTCTGAAATTGGAAAGTAGAAGCTTCTAGTATAATTTTATGTAGGCACGTTTCATAAAATTGATTATAAGTGTTTGACACTAGCATTAATTTTATTAGTCACGATTAATGTTGAAGGGAGGTCTATAGTACTATAGTTTTGTTAAATTTTGGCAAATTTTTGACAACGGGTATTTGTACTAATCGTTTCCATTGTGTGCAGTTAACTCTTTAAAATATATTACACCTTCTATTATAGGGCTAGCAGGAAAATACATTAGTCTCGTCTAGTTTGATTCGATGGTGATAAAGAGGTTGGGTGTTTACGGCTGCGTGTGCGTATTGGGATATTGTACCTAGTTGTTTTAACGTTCTCCCTCCAGCGTAAATTATTGCGCTTTTAATCTAAATGATACATTCTTAATCCTTAACCTATTATTGTTGATATGCGGATAGCCTGGTTGGGTATTAAGGTGGATATTACGTAAAAAGAAAAAGATACAATTTATATATGTGGTACCCAACCCTCTTCAGTGGCCGAATAGTCTAAATAAGAAGTCATTCTAACGTTAGAGTCACCCGATGATGATAATGGGGAGATTATGTTTAGAATCCCAGTATGACCTACTAAAAATAGTTTTTTACTAAACGGTGTCTCACTCTCCTTCCACGCAAATGCGGCTAGATTAAGTTACCTCTAGAATGATTCCTTCCTCAACCCTACCCCATTAGAGTAATTATCATATATGCGCACAAACTGAACAGGTAGTAAGAAGTGGTGATATACATATGTGTGTGTGTGGAATATAGTACGTTTATTAAAATGATGTGTATTATTTTTTACTGACCCATATAATAATAGGAGGAAAGAACAGTTCAGAAAATACCAACAAAAATTTTGGTGATCAACATTGCTAACATTTTACTATAGTATTATTATTATTACTTTTAAGGACCGTATCTTACTACCTGTTCAGGTTATACGAATATTTACTCAATGCACTAATGATTTAGGGCTAAGGAAGGTTGAATTTAGAGGAAGTGTATCCAAATTCATCGTGAGTGAGAGTGTAAAACCAAAAATCACCCTCTGTACACCAGACTAGGATTCGAACCCCAATCTCACTGTCATCGGCAGTCTAGTCCAACACGAGAGTAACGCCTTAGATACTAGGGCCATATTATTAATATAATACAATATAGGTATGATAGTATCAATAAAACTTGGATGGTTGTAGTTCATACAACCTGCTGTATTAATACATTAAATTTGTTTTAGTAACGTTTATAGCTGTCAGAAAATGTTCTTCCTACCATGATCTTACTATTGGTAAGAATGCGATCTAAATGTCAAGCTCATCTAGTCTTGCTTAGCCGGTCATGGAGAGGTTGGAGTTCAAATCCCATCCGTGTGTACTGAGATTATTTACCACACTCGCCATTAAATGGTGGGTACATTTTCTATACATTTTACCTTCCTCATCTATCCCAAATTAAGCATTAATTAAAATGCGTACAATCCGGACTGACAATAAGACGGGTTATAATTGTTTTTTTACGTGTATCCTAATTTTTCAAACAAAGTTTTGGTTTACTCTTTGGGACCCGATAGGTTCCTCGTTAATACATTTCACCTATATGTATACAAGAAACTAAATATTCTTGCATATATTTTCCGACTAATTAAGCTCTAATGAAGCAATGCGGCATACGAGTAAGATTCTTCGGGCTTTGTAGAATGCCTTAATGAGGTCAAACACGTGGTTCAAATACCCCTTTTATTTGGGCAACGAGTCACTTCGAAATCTCATCATGTAACACACTCACACATTTGCTAGTGTTTGTAGCCGGTTCATTGATGATAGGAACACACTCACACATTTGCTAGTGTTTGTAGCCGGTTCATTGATGATAGGTACCCACTCACACATTTGCTAGTGTTTGTTGCCTGTTCATTGATGATAGGTACCCACGCACACATTTGCTAGTGTTTGTAGCCTGTTCATTGATGATAGGAACCCACTCACACATTTGCTAGTGTTTGTCACCTGTTCATTGATGATAGGAACCCACTCTCACATTTGCTAGTGTTTGTCACCTGTTCATTGATGATAGGAACCCATTAACATATTTGCTAGTGTTTGTCCACTCACACATTTAATTAATACATGCATTATTATATATCTAGCTTTTTTTAAATTTTAGCTACTTATCTTGACTGATTATATCAGCACACAACTTTAAAAATTAACTTAAATCGATAACAGGCGTAGTATCCAATCCCCAGCCAATAATTTATCAGTGTGAAATGGGTAAAACACACATTTCACAAATTATACATTTTCAGTCATGTTGGGAATCGAAACCGTGACCCTTAGCTATATATAATTAATTGAGCTAATTATAACCTTGTATATAAATTGATAAACACATTTCCGGTAAATTGATAAACACATTTTCGGTGGTTGAAACTACGATAAAACGACTATACCAGTTTTGACAATTGACGGCTCATTTTAAAGGATGTCTGCAAAAATTAGAAGCTTCCAAAAGAAAATTCAACTTTCCCTAAGGGATTTCCAGCTTTTCTGCTGTGGCTTATTTGTTCAATCCTCCTTTGTTTACTTCAGTATGGAAGCCCTAATTTGTGTATGATTGTATATCGGTAAATAAAACATTTATCTCCTGTTAAAAATAACAGCAACTCAATTATTTCTTAAACGGTATGGTGTAAAAAACAAATGTCGGAAGAAATTTGAATATATCCAACAATTTAATGATAGTAGGTTAATAATATGTATATTATAATTTGGTTTGTACACTTGCTTTTTATTCTTCTTCCTTATCTTTAAATAATATACGTTTATCCACACACCACCAACTACTAAAATATGGCCCTGGATACGAGAAGAACCTGGATAGCTCAGTGGTAGAGCAATAACGCGCAAAGCTAAAGATCCCGGGTTCGATGATCTTGTCCAGGTTGTCATTTTTCACTTAATTGAATGGTTTATGTTGTTTTAAAAGTATTTGTTTTCTGATTTGTGTAGTTATTTGTTGTGTACCGCATCTTACTCGTCTCACAGGCTATGCACTAACAAGTGGGATAGATGAAGACGGTTGAATTTAGAAAAAAAAAACAAAAAAAAACAGAATGTAGAGAAATAAAATTTAAGAGCAAACTTGTAATTTTAGGAGCTGTCAATGAGGCACTAACCTAAGGCTAGCACAGAGGGCTTGGTAATAACTATTAATAACAGTACCCATAGTAAGTACCCCACATGAAATACACAAAATACAAACAGTATAATATTTAGTTGCTGCCTTGAATGTTGATATCTGCATAACAGAACAGACACGTTTGCAATTAATACATATTTATTAGCACCCCTTGGGATTGTGAGTCCATTCCCTTTGTTTAATTATTAGCAAAAATACATAAGAACGGGAATAACGGAAGCTTAAGGACCTCGGCGCGTCTCGCGTCTGCGACCGGACTGGTTTCCATAGTTTGTTATGCGGCCAGTTCCTTCGAGGTGACTGCGACTGGCGACCAGAGTGCGCGTCCAGCGTCTCTACATTGCGGCTGCGTCCACACTGCTTCGGGAACACTGCTCCAGTAGAAACAGACATATAGTTCAATTTTCTTCACGTAGTGATCTCAACAATTCTTGAATATATGTCAAAGGTGTCCTGAAATGTATTGACAACTTATTCTCCTTGTTTAAAGGTGTATCATATAATACTGCTATGCTCATGACAGATATTCAACAACTTTTGATATAACGATGTGAAAAAAATCTCTATGTTTCCACTTAATTAATATTTGATTTAGTTTTGGCTAAAAAAAAGTTATCCTTTCTCGCGTCCCTTACACGACCACCTTAAGCGATCTAATTCTCTGAACATTATGTAAAGCACTTTTTATTTGTGAGGATGTAGTTTATTTTAATGATTAAATTGTATTTAAACCAAAACAGTAATCTAAATTATGATGTCCAAGCGTTTTAAATACTTAAAATAAAAAGGCAAGTAGGCACTAAAACGTCCAAAACAAGCACACACTAAAAAAACAAACAAAAAAACATGCACGCAAATGTTAATAGTATAAAAGTAAAATGAAAATATAGAGGTTACATTTGTAAACAATTCATAGAAACTAAAAATAAAAGTTTTCATACAATGTTTATTTAGCATTAAAACCTTTTAACAACCTAAGCAGAGTTATTATCGATTATAAAATACATCAAAGTTTTAAAATACCAAAAACAACACAGGCTGCCAAGTTTGTCTGTTACATTCTCATATAATGTTAAAGTATTATCATTTTAGATATTTTATTATGTTCTCCTCCTCGCCTCCCCCCCCACCCCCCAACCACAGAAAGCATGTATTATACAACTTTTGTCTCCATTTGTGTATGTTTGTCTTTCTGTAATTATATGGAGCTACAGCCGAAATGGTTTCATGAATTTTGTTCAAATTTAATATTTAGATGCTATACCTTTTCATACATTTAAAAAAAAGTATAATTCTAGCTCTTAGTTAAGATGGGGTGCTAGTGAGCGTGAGTTTAGGGCAGTATTTTCGAAGTTTTTATAGCATAAACATTTATTTGGCCAAAATAAATCAAATATTTCTTCTATAGAAACATAGAGTTTAGTTTTACGCACAAGCTAATCTCAACAGTTCTTTAATATCTGTCAAGGGTGTTCTGGAATTTAGTGACAACTTTTTCTCTGCATTTAAAAAGTTTGTCACCAAATGCCGCTATGCTCATGAGAGATATTCAAGAACTCTTGGGATTATCATGTGCAGAAAACTAAACTCTATGTTTCTATAGAAGAAATATTTGATCTATGTTTGCCAAAAAATGTTTATGCTATAAAAACTGCAAAATTAATGCACTAAACTGGCGCTCACTAGCACCCCACCTTAAGGGTATATTACAAATTACAGATTTTTGAAAGTTCAAAATTTCACGAAAATGGCTTTGAACAACATTGTTTAAAATGAATATCTGTGGAAAGTCTTACATGAAAAATACAAATTTATCTAAGTTTTTCTGAAAAACATACAGAAAAGTGTTTCTTACAATAAAAATATTTTGTTTTCCTGAGCAAAATTTATGAAGGGATAGTAGCTATAAAGAAACATTAGTTTTGAAATTTTTGGCTCAAATTAAATTAGGCTATACGAGATAATATGTGCGATTATGTCGTACCATATATTTTTTACATTTTCAAAAGAGCATTTCTATCTCTTGTTAGGGAAGACTCTTACTAAAATATAAAGCTTTCTCCCAAAATATAATGAGGTGAATGAGCTTTATAAGAAACATTAATAAGACAAGGAGTTGATCTTACTGGACTGTGACTTTACAAACTCTCTTGCGGTATTGATAATTTTGTTCAAGCCATAGCTATCAGGAAGAACTCGATGGCATTAATTAGATAACTTTAAGACCAAGAAAACTAAATATAAATCGTAAAAAAAGTCATAAAATACTTTAATATAATTCAAAACAAATTTAAAAATAAAGGAATCATAATCAGACAAAAATTCTCCTAATTCGACTTTCTTATTTGTCCAAGTCAACGGGCTTGTAGCAAAGCCCAGTGTAATTTCAGACTTTTGTAACAAAAAAAAAAGTTTCAAATCTCCTCTTCATCGGAAGTCTAGTCTATTACGATAGTGACGCCTTATACCATGTGGCCACCAAAGTGGGAATGAATACTTCGAAAGATTAGATGTAAAGTGTATGTTTAATTATCAACATATTTATTGATGATCTACATATGAGCTAAATTAATTAACCAGTCTATTTTTTATGAAGGTAAAGCATGAATAGTTACTTAATTACTTAAAGTTTTGGAACCTTGTTAAAAATATACACGAACAGCTGTTGATCTTGACTTCTACTATTAAAAATTAAAAATATATTTGTGTAAGTTTTTTGTAGGTCACCGAATACATTTTTATTTTTTTAAATTCTTATTCATAAAAAAATCCCTAGGAAAGAAATGAAATGAGAATAGTTGTACAATCAAGGTCGTAAACATTTTTTATGAGTTCCCATTGTCTTAAATATATTATAACTTGGAGTATATGCCCTGCGTTTCAATTTTTTTATCTCTGTTTTTATGAGGCCATTGGTTTCCGATCTTTTCTTTTATCGTTCCTTGGGCCCTAAGGTCTTTGGAAAACTACTCATACAAAGGAAATAGCATTTTGATTTAATGCAGGAGATTATAATATAAATGAGGAATTATAATTAAAAATTAAAATTAGTAAAAACAATAATAATATGGAATTAATATAACATAAATATGCACAAAGAGAACACTTTGACTATATCACTAATAACAAACAAATTAATGTTTACCATTATACTTATTGGACCAAATTAAGGAAACGGATGTAAATTTATTTATTATTATTATTATTATTATTATATAATTAAAAGTCAGCACAGCTATGTTATTACCGGGTAACTATCCCAAGTTTAATACAGTATTTTCAAGTAAAAAACTATTACAAATAACTAAATTTAATTTTAAAAATAATCATTTTTGTGTGTGTTTTATTAATTAATACTTTCTTTTCATTTGTTCAATTTAACCTTTAGGAGATTTTGAAAATGCCGAATAAGCATCAAACAAACCCCACTTTTGAGTTCTCGTATATAAATTTCCCTTTAATATATTTTACGGATTACGTTTATATACTTTGTTATAAAACTGCTATGGATGAATCCTTTCGTTTTGTAAACAACAGCTATTAACATATTGTATTAACAAGTAGTCTTGCTAAACATTTAACGGGCATTCTATGTATAGTATTTTATCTACAAGTTAAAGAGTGTTTTTTTTTGCCACTACGTCTTATTACCCGTTCGGACTATGTACTAATTACACTAATAGTTTTAGCGACTATGAAGGCTATATTTACAGGACGTGAACCCTCATTTGTGTGGAGGGAGAGTGGAAAACCTTTTATGAAAAACCATCCTCATTACTCCCGACTTAGAATCGAGTCTCGATTCATTCTCGATTCGTCATCGGCAGTCTAGTCTACCGCGATAGTACTTTTCATCTTAATTCACCAAACTGTAGAACCTTTGCAATGTGACGTTAAATCGGGTGAAAACATGAGTGAAGCTTCGAATCGTCTTGATTTTCTTAAACTTACATCAAATAGACATGTTCATCTTGTCTTATATAATTGCTCGAAACTAAATTTGAAATTTTAAACGTCCTAGTACTATTTTTATATATATATTTCTTTAAGTGTTTACAAAAATTCAAATACTATCAACTTGTCGATGATAACTAGGCCTACAGAAGAGAACGAATAATAGTTTTGTTTAACTAAATACGATTATCAATAATCAAGAAAAACAAGGGGTTTGGACATTCGTGAATTTTTTTCTATTATAATGATTTAAATTGACGGTCATAAGACAATCCATCCGGTTGTGAAATTATTCTTGACGTGGTCTTGTTCATCGGGCTCAACACGTCCTTGTTTTAACACCGCCGTGATGCTGGAGCCAGCGCTGCAGATCCAGGAGTGCTGATAAGGGGGAAATGGATGAAGGAGTAGTAAAACAGAATGTGCAGTGGCATCAATAGAAATACGACGGGAATAAAAACTGTCCACAGAGCACACTCGAGTCTCATCGAAACCTATAACTTTTTATGTTGTTCCCTTGGAATGCAGTTCAGTAGTTTGAAATGTCGCCGTCAGATGTCGTCCAGGTATTTTTTTTATGAGGGTGCAGCTAAACGACGTCAGCAGTGGGGAAAATGGGGGAAGGTCAAAAGTTCATTCTTAAAAGATCAAGAGAGAAAGTGTAACAATGAAACTTCCACGGTAGTTAACTATCTAACACCATCTTCGGTGGTCGTATGGTCTAACGCGCTACCCTCGTAGTAGACTAAACCGCCGATAGACGGGGATATCGAGGTTCGAATCGCTGTCAGATGTACTGAAAGTGTTTTTCCAAAATGGATTTCTACCCTCCCTCCACGCAAATGTGGGTACACTTCCTATAAATATAATATTTTATCCCTAAAACAATTAGCGTAGTTAGTGCATAAGCGTATAACCTGAATGGGCAGTAAGACGCGATGCTAAAAAAAATACATTCATGCAGTGATAAGAATCGTAATAAACGTTGAAGGAAATGGATACAATATCAATTGTCTGAATAATCCACGCCATTTAAAAAATATCAAATTTATTATTTTAAAGATGGTAAATATTGGTGGCATGGTGTCCCGGGCGATCGCCCATTTTTCTCACTCCTAGAGACGCCTTAGAACATGTTTTCTTGTTCCCACCCAACATTTAAAGATAATTAATATTTTAATAGCCTTTTAAGTGCAAAAGTGGGCTAAATGACAAGCTCATCAAGTATGGTTTGCTAATAACTGGGAGGTCGAGGTTAGAATTCCGTATGAATGCATTGAGGTTGTTTTAGAATAAATGGTTTCGCAATCTCACTCCATGTAAATGTGGGTATATTTCCTCTGAATTATACCTTCATCTCGAATATGTTGATAAGATATTATAATGCATAAGAATTTCAACACTTTAATTAATTATTGTAATCCCGTTACAGTGGCTGATTTTTTTTTGTTAGATTGGCCTGCTGATGAAGGTGAGATCGGGGTTCTAATTCCGGTTGGGTCTACAGAGAGTGGTTTGTCTTAGACGGTTTCCCACTCTTATTCCACACGAATCCGGGTAGATTATCTCTAAAATACTTCCTCCCTCATCCTTACCCCAATAAAATAATTTATCATATATGTGTATTATCTGAACAGATAGTAAGACGCCGTGGTAAAAAAAATGTAGCCTGTATCAATGAGCACACGCGCTGGGACATCAACTGTCTAGTTTATATTTCTGTGGACTGAGAGATTGGGTTAGAATCCCGGCTAAGTGTAAGATAACTTGCTTTCCTTCGATGAAAATTTGATTACACTTACTCTATATTTTACCTACCTCATCACTATTCCATAGATGTAAATATGTAGATAGTCCGACTGGGTAGTAAGACACAGTGCACAAAAATACTGCACTAATGGTCACGTGGTCTAGGGTGCCATGCTCACAATACACAGTATTGTCGGTGATAGGGTGTTTAAGGTCGGAATCTTGACGTAGGTACACTTGGGGGTAAATTACCACGTAGGTTTTATAATAATGGTTTTCATATATTTTCTTCATGGAAATGAAGTTGTGAGAAGCATGTTAGCTGTCACGAGGAGAAGCAAGATTAGGAATGAAGCTATCCGGTAAAGAATGGGGATACAGGGAGTACATAAGATAGTAGAGAAAACAAGACTGAGAGGGTATGGGCATGTAATAAGGATAGAGAAGGAGAGGATGCCAAAGAAAATGATGGAAATGAAGTATGTAAGAAGAATAAATACCGCAAGGTAGGACAAGAAACAGATGGGAGAGGCAGATAACAGAAATATGCACGTGAGAGGAGAATACTGAAATCAATAAATTATTATTATTATTTAATATCGCGTCTTACTACCCGTGCGAGTTATACGCTTTAAACAATTAAATGAGGAAGAGTGGTTAAAGAATAGAGAACGATGGAGACATTTCACTTAACTGACTCGGCCACAGGTTGGAGACTGTTGATGATATATTTCTCCTAGCTATATGTGGGTTTATTTACTCTACGATACTCTCCCAATTCCCACCTCTGGGATTAAATAACTAGCAGCCTTGGTGTTAAACGTAATGTTTTAAAAAATAAATTAAGTGACCATCTATATATTTCTTAATAATATTTCAAGTTTATTGTTTTACAGAGAGTTAATGTTTGGCTAAGTTAAGCCATAAAAAGATACCATCAATATTTTTATTTTTATTATTATTATTATTATTATTATTATTATTATTTGCGATATTGTTATTTAATAGTAGTTTTGTGAACATTAGACCTTGCTTCCTCCATTTTATTATCGTTACTACAGTATTAAGATTTCTCTTTGGATTTCAAGTATAAATATATCCTTATAATTTCTACTTGGATTTGAAAGTGATATTATTTCTTGGTGATTAAGTTAAACATAAAAAAAAATTATAATATATTAAATAGGAAATTATATTCTTAGAGAATAACCATTGATCACGTTGCTCTAGATTTCAGCATTCTCACAATATATTGATTTAAAAAGAATGCATCTTAGGTACTCGATCGATTGCTCAAAATAAAAAATTAAAATCACTTGAAATAAGCTAAAAAACTAAAACCTTTTGAAACATCTTTAAATGGATAACCTGACCGAAAAATAATTTTAATAAGTTGCTTGGCTTAGGCTTAAATAATGTCCTTGTCAAATTTAATTAAATTTAATCCCCGCATTTGACAGGTATATTAGAACGAACGTTTGAACAAATAGAAGCCATTTCAAATGTTCAGGTTAAAACAAGACCTTGATATGATCGGTCATTAGATATTTTATTTATCTAGTAGAGATGAGTGGGATAGTTAGGATGAAGTGCACCCACACCATCGTGAAGAAAGGACTGGAAAACAGCGATCTGTTTCGTGGAACTCATTCGAGATTATAGCCTCCATGGGGGTTTGTAATTTGTTCCATTAGTTGCCTACAATGGCTAAAACTATCTCATCGTTTAGATTAAGAGTGAACTTTAAATAACTTATGGACAAACATTCATTCATTTGATCTGCAGCTATCAATATTGAAAGATGTTATTAATAACTATAAAATAACATTTAAAAAAAAGTAAAATATTATCAATGTTGACAAAAAAAAGTCAATATTTTCTAAAAGAGATTTTTCTATTAAAATTGTACTGTGGAGGAGCCAGTATGGCACTGTGTCAGGATTAGAAACCTTGGGAATGTTATACTAAATATCTAGTCAATTCACAATAGAAGTGGTGGTAACTGACAGCTTGCAGAAGATATGTTTCACAAACATGGAACAAACAGGAACCAAACACATTAATACATTTATTATGTTTTTTTGTTTTATATTTGTGCCAACAATACATATTATAGTATGTTAAATAATAATTACAAATTATTATATTTAGATTTGTGTCTTCTAATAACTGACTACCAAAATAAATAAATATGATTTTATAGTTTAGAGGATTAGTTTCATAACAAAACGTTTATATTTTATAAAGCATAGGAACAACTAAAAAACTGTTTAGATGACGTCATTAATGGACCTCATTTACGTCCAATTCGCCATATTGGTTTATGAAGAGTAGGCAGGCTTTTAGAAGCTCTCGTTTGTAAAGCATCTTTAAGTGAACCACAGACATCACCTACACAAAAAAGAAACAGCCAATATAAGTTCGTGTTTTAATCATGTAAAACCTCTTAAAGTAAAAAAAAAAAGTTAGAAACAAATGGTTTGTTGTGAAAGTTTTGACCGTTAAAAGTGATAGCAGCTCAACACATAATCTTACAGATTAAATGGTTTGGCGGATGGATACATGAGAGTATATCTGGTAAATTTTGCTTGATGTAGGGACCGCCCCTCTAGTGGCGAATGAACTTGGTAAATTTATCATAAATATAATTAAAAGCTAACCTAAAGTAGAGTATATTCCCGTTTTGTTGTGTAGATGAGGTTTCTTATGAAGTAGAACATAGGCAAACCTCTTTACACGCTTGGCTACAGCTTTGCTTCCTCAGCGTTTCATGGGGTTTTCTAATTATCTCAAATACACAAGTTTTCCTCTGGATCTGGTTCGATATGTTCAGACATTTATTTACCTTCAATATAATTTTAGTTACTGTCCAAACTGATACAAACGTATTTTAAACACAACAGTTTTAAATTATACAAATATATTTGGAAAAAAAAAGTATTCTAAATACAATACAAACATATTTTTGAGCACAAAGGTTTTAAATGATACGAAAGTGTTTTGAACACCAAAGTTTTAAATAAAGGTATAGACATAAATAATGGTTTTTTTTTGGCTAGTAACCGAAGCCAAGGGACTAGATAGTATGTTTAACCTTGATTAAAAACCAAGGCTGTGTTGGTATGTACTATTAGTCTAGCGATATACTCTAAATTCTCGCAAGATAGCTAATTATGCCTTCTTGTATTGTTGGGTGTTATTATCTTATATTTAGTTTATTCGTATTTTGGTATTTGGTACAACCGTGTGTTTAGAAATAACACATTTAACACCACCAAATACAATTTTAATAATAGTGCTTTAGTTTATTACGATTATTTTTGGCTTTAAAATCTAACTTTAGCATATTTCCCAATAGTTACAAGTAATAGTAGCCGAAGAAACTTTATATTATGTTAAATTCTAGCTTTCTTTAGCGTAACGGTATTCGACACCTTATCATAGTTGGTAGTGCGTTTTAATACTGATTCAGGGGTCTCGGGCTCAATTCCTGGTGTAAACAAAAAATTCTCCTCATTGAAATCGAGGTTTTACCTTTCACAATGTTGAGTAATTGGAGAGGTCTGAATGTTTTTTCTGCTCTATAAATAACTTAATTTGTAAGTAATGTTTTTATATAATCAGTCAGTTCAGAAATATTCACGTTAAATATCCCAAATAAAGATTATAAAAAAGAATAGCATAACCGTTGTAAACATTAGTTCTTTTACTAAGTTAAAAATAGAAGCTTCTTTCGTTTCGCATCACTTCAGATAGATTTCAGAATGCCAACCTCTTTTAGCTTTCCTTCCCTTAATTTCTTTTCTTCTCGTTGTATTTATATATCTCTCTTTCGCACTCCAAACACTCCTCTATCCCCGCTCTTCCTTTTCCTTTTAACGGTTGAAGACAGAAGCGCATGAACCAATGTTCAAAGTATTTTCCTTTTCCTTTGTACTCATCCACTGAATAATGTAGTCCCCATGTCTGTAAAGGAGGGAAGGATACGACGTTCCTACCGTACTATTGCTTTCTTCTTTTTTCCCGTCCTTTTCCCACCACGACGCCCGGAGGTAGAAGAGTGACGTGGTATTATGTGACGGAAAAAAGTTGTAGCTTCTGAATATGACATGCCCTCGCTATTTGCTTTGTTTAATTAAAACTGTTGCATGTTTAAAAAGGGGATTATATTCATATAAAAAAGTTACAGAACCTTGAAGCGGTAATTTAATAAATATAAGTATTGATTTTATTCGGTAAAAGATGGTAGTGTTTGTAAAATATTTATACTACGCAGTTAAAACTAAATTACACTCTCACATGCCACAATTAATTAAAAATAGAGTAACTTTCAAATGAAAAAGATATTACATTGTAGTTCAAAAAATCCTAACAATATCAGCTTAAATTGGGTTGCTGTTTGTTTGTTACTCTTTCTAGCAAAAATTCTAAACCGATTGGGCTTAAATTTCGTATGGGCATAGCACTGACATCTGTTTATCATATAGGATAATTCAAATGAACGTCTACTATTTTGTATAAAGATGGTGGTTACAAAACACGTTTTGGCCTTTTTCACAGCTTCTGCTTATTGGATTTTTACTGAACCAACTTTGAAAGGTACCTAAATATAATTTAGTCACTACACCATCTTAAAAGAAAATTGTGGCTATAGAACACTACTTTATAGCCTACTCAGAGCTCTAGCTCCTAAACTGTAAAAATCTGGATCCAAACCAATAATAATAATAATAATAATAATAATAATAATAATAATAATAATAATAATATGGCTATAAATTCGTTATATCAAAATGGGACTGATACATTATCGTATTTTAAAACACATCCCATGCGAAGAACGGGTAGTTAGCTAGTAATAAATATATCTTATAGCCTATTTTTCTAGGAATATCTTACTAAACGATTATGGGCATAAAAATATATTGATGCCGAAATGGTCATGAGCCAAATAAAAACAAAATATAAATTTAAAACTTATAACAGAAAAAATAACACAGACAAACTAGATAATATTGAGATGGCATGGCTTCGTGAGGTGAAGAAGAAACAACGAATAGGAAATTGTTAAAGTAGAGTGGAATGTTTAAAGACAAAACCCCAACAATATTTTGTCTTTAAGTGAATTTATTTTTTACGGGTGAAATCTTAAAAAACACTAACCGGTGGACATGTGTACAAAAGCATCAGTCCCACCGTCCTGACCTTGGTTTAACAGCTACGGGAAGGTCGGATCGAATACTATCAGGATATACTAAGTTAGTTTTTCCTAAATGGTTTCCCACTCATGTACATGAAATAGTTGAGGAAGTAAGGATGAGATGGTATGGACACGTAATGAGGATGGAAGGGGAGAGGATTCCAAGAAGATTAATGTAAATGAAGTATGTGGGGAAGAGACCGCAAGAGAGACTAAGGAAAATATGAAAGGAACGAATAGTATAAAGTGTGCAAGTGAGAGGAGGAGAGTGTAAGAGAGCATAGAAGGGAAAATGATGGAAGGACAGCGGGAGATGGAGGCATTTTACTAAATGGGCCTGGCTACAGGCTCAGGTTGTAAACAGTCCATGATGATGATGATGATGATGATGATGATGGTTTCCCACTCTCCCTGAACGCAAATACATGAACATTTAGCTTAGATTCAACTTTTTTTTTCTTACAACCACTTTATCTAGCTCATTCTTCTATATTAATAAAATGAAATTTGTTTGTCTGCCATGAGCATGGCGTAAGCAGAGGGCTGAAATTTTAAAAACTTCTCCCAAGCAACGCCGGGTCTTTCAGCTAGTTTTAAATATATATATTCGCCCATTCCAGACTAAAAGTAATACGTAATACGAACAAGAACAAATGAAAATATATTATATATTTTATTATGAGGGAATAAATATTTAACGATGATTATCAAAAACACACTATTCTTCTACTTTTACGATATAATATGTTTTTTGTTGGAAGGAAAATAGATTCAGAAACTTAAAACATATTTGACTGTGATCAAAATTAATAAAAAAAACATTCCTTTATTATTAGTGATAATGTATAGGTATTGATAATATCTATCAAAAGTCTGACCTGAAGAGCTAATAACCTGATGTATGAATACGTGAAAGTAGATCTAGAAACATTTTCCAGGTTTCAGATAAAGTTCATCCTATGAAGATGAATGCTACGTGTGTAATGTTATGCATAAACTATATTTACTAATTACGTTGCTTGATATTTTATTTTTTATTTGGGTGCAACTTTTCTACCCTTTCGGGGAAAAACAAAGAGGTTTTCGTATTTTTCACGTATAAATGAGAATTCATCTGATCGACTCAATTCCAAATGTCAACATAATAGAAAATACTCCACTCCTCTATCCAACCTCTTCCTACGGTCCCCCCCACCCCTTTCACTCCATCAGTAGAAACTACCAGACTCTTACTTTATTTCTGCTGACTGGTCTAGTCCACTAGATTATACTCTCCCCCTTCCCTCTCAAACCTTCTCACAGATGCTCCAAATAGTCCGTTACTTCTTCCTCTTACTCACATGTAGAAGTAGTTTAAAAAATATATAAAAAAAATTTTAGAACTCTCACCGTGATACGCGGTAGAGGTGAACTCATAACCAACCACTCCTCTCAAGTTTCACGGTTTTTACAGTGTCTGCCGAATGTCCTCTGGTAATAATAACCAACCGTAAAGGTTGAAAAAACCGTTTATTCTATCCGTGGTAGTGTGTTTTACAAACTATTAAGTGCTTTTTTTAAAATATAAAATATATAATTAGATTTTCATGCTCTTTTTATTCCTAAATGTGTGGTTGCCATATATACACTGCTGTGTATTTTTCATAAAAATAACTATAGCAGAGGAAGAGGAGATAATGATAGTTATGATAACAATGATTATGATAATTTAGTTAGTGTAGACGTACCCTTTGGGTAAAATTCTGTGCGTAGCCTTTTTTATTTGAGTTAAGGTTAATTCTATCAGTTTCAGTACATACACTAATGTCATCACTTATTATTTTACATGTGTTTTATTTATTTATTACGTTAGGCTCCAATTTTGTAAATAAATGCTTTAGATACTTGTTCTATTTCACTTAAAAAATATTTTTAGTGTCTTCTCATCTTATAGTATATTATTTACTTTGGTTATCTTCTTCCATAATATGATTTTATTATTAATAGATTTAAGACTTTGTTTATATGTCATGATGAGCACTGCACGATATCCACCGAATACAAAGGTCTGAAATTTTAAAAATTAGCAGTCCCTGTGCATGAAAAGTTGCACCTTGAAGCTGGAGCTTTAGAATTGGAAGTAACATTCCGTTTGCATTTATTAAACGAAAATCTTTTTTCCCGGTTAACGCCTGGTACTTCAAAAAGCTTAATCATAAATCAAACTCATATATGTGTGGTTTTATTCTAAACACCACACCAAAACAGCGATTAGTGATTACAGATGGCATATCTTACAATTCAAATGTATGTATTTACATATTACAAATCACATATGAACACTGTAACTAGCCTTACTTTATGAAATATTCAATCATAATACAAATAATTAAACTTTATCTAGCTCTTTTTTCTTTCACATTGGATTTTATAGAAATAATATTAAATGTACTTTCACCTTTGACTTGGTGTACAATTTATAACTAAAACTATACTTATTTTTCTCTAGGAATAGGAAAAATTGCTAATATTATTTTGTGTTGGTTTTGTCTTTGAAATAAAATGTGGATTTCTAAAATTGTTGTTGTTTAGGGTATTTAGCGTGTACTTTATTAACTTACATAATATTATCAGATGAATTACAAACTAACACAATTCTAAAACAACACACAATTGAACCTACTCATACCTATGACAAACTATCGTTGATTTAGTGTCCCACCTTTATTTAGATTTGTGACTATTTAAAAAATGCTTTTTTGTAATCGATACCTTAAAAGTAACTATAAAATAGTATAATGTTATCAATTTTGGTTACAAAAATTGTTTGTACTGTCTATAAGTTTCTTCCTTTCAAAATCCTTTTATAGTCAGTTTTTTTGTTGTATCATAGTACCCGTTCTGTTATTTGAATATTTTAAGCCCCAAAAATGAAACTACCCATTACACAAATTGGGCAAATTTTGGTTCATTTTAGTGAACTGAGCTTTTTTATTGACCGTGATTTAAAAAATCACTAACTCCTGCTTAATTTATAAACTTGAACTTATTGTACTATCTAATTCCAGCCTAACTGAAATTCTTTTTGGTATATTAAATTAAACCAATCCAGCCTAACTTATCTTAAACTTCCATTCTAAAACGATTACTTAGATCCTTAAAGACCAAACCTGTTATTCGTTTATCCATTTCACGTACCGGGTAAAAATCAATCCATTTTATGATATGGGAAATGATTGGAACTGACCCGTTCATGAAATAGCTAGTCCATGAATTGGGCTGTATAAGCGTGACCAAATTCATGAACCAGAAAAGTTTTTGCCCAATCCATAAAATGGACAAGCGAGTAAGCCAGTTCATGGAATGAGCAGAAATGTTCCTAATTCATTAAATTACTAATTTCACTTTTGGGATGTAACATATATTTTAAATACGCTCTTTGTATAGGAATGAGGAAGGTAGAATTTTTGAGGAGTTGTGTTCACATTTAAATGAAGCTAGAGTGTGAAACCTTTAGTAAAACTAATACACCAGACCAGGAATCGATCCATGATCTCCCCGTCACCGGTAATCCAGCCCAAAACGAGAGTGACGCGTTAGACCATCAACCACCGATGCGGGCTAAAAGAATATTTAAAAAAAATGGCTGACTTCCCTTCGTGACCCTCATGACATTGCGACCGGATGTGGTGGTGGGGGTTGGAGTGGGGAGATGCATGTTGAAGTAAACCCCTCTCGCGTAGTAATTCTATAAACAGTTTTGTGTCACCGGCCACTGGGCAGAGCCACGGTTCTTTGTCTTCATCCCTTTGTGCGTGTTCATTTCATTCTCTCATGTCACCTCTTCCTTTATCCTCGTGCTCTGATACACCCCTTGCTTTCTCTGTCCATTCTATTTCACGCTTGTTGGCCTTCTCTTTCTTTTAATCTCGTTGCTCAGCTTATTTATATTGATTTCTCTTTTTATGTCAGTCATATATTCTTCATTAGCTAACTTTAATAATATGTATTTATGTCAATAATAGTTTTCCCAGACTGTTTTTTTTATTATTAATAATTAATTTTAAATGATTCATTTTATGTCAATTGATATTTGCGACCTTAAATGTATGTTTTTCAATAAACGTATTAATGTAAATTCTAACTATCAATTAAGTAATTATTGATTTTAATCAATTTTATGGTATTCAAGACTAGAGACTGTTTTAATTAATTAAATCTATAAAATTATACGTTTGGGTTAAATAAAAAATACTTACATATATTCTGGTGTGTGTGTATGTATATATATATATTCTAGTGTGTATACTATGTATCTATATAATATGTATACTAGATTTTCCTATATATACACATACTAGAATATAGTCATATATATGTATATGTATATATTATATTTAGTATGTTTTAGAATCTGATAGACCTGTTAATGGAAAATTAAGGAACACTAGAATATAAATATATTTGTACTGTTTGTAAGTGAATGTGATGTATGTATACATATTATATGATATATATGTGATATATATATATATACATTTTAATGTTCATTAATTTTACATTGATCTTATAACCCAAACGTGTAGTAAGACGCGGTGCTAAAAAAAAACATTGACATGTATCTCAGTTTTTAAAACATAATTATTTTTGTTGGATTGAAAGAATCATTTGTTGCGTATTAAGGCCAAGGGTCCCGAGATTGATTACCAAATACAGGCTTGGTTTTTCAATTAAGTGTAATTTATTTATATCTTTATTTTTTGGGGAGTTATCATTTTCCAAATGTCACCCCTCTTGTCATATTCATTTCTGTACACTACTATATATCTCTTTCTCTCTGTTACAAGTTCAATCTTATCCTCTCCTTGGTTCATTTTCTCCAGCAGCCTGTTTATCTTCCTACGAGAATTTATCGGTTTGTTCTGTGTCTGTCAATAGCGAGACCCAACCGCCGCGTTTTTTTTTGTTTTTTTTTTGTGCTCTAGTAGTTTCTCTGTTTCTCGGCTTAACCTAATGATTTTCACATTCACTTGTGTCTGATTAAAGGGTCCTTTGAACTTTTACCAATCAGAAACGTTGAACGTGATGCGATTTTACAACAAGATTATTTTCATTACATCCCTCAGAGGGAAAACAAGCCGAAAGAAGATTGTGATGTATGGTCATCCATAAGCTACGTTTTTTTTATCCAACCATTTTTCGAACCCCCCCCCCCACCCCCCCCCCCACCCCC
>CABFWB010000790.1:25639-47287 GCA_902151455.1 Timema bartmani
AAATTTAGATGCACCCCGTTTATGTAATGTGACGAGGCTTCGAATTACACAATTAGGGCAAAATATAATCTGTGCCACCATTTTAACAGGTGTGGGGAAAGGGGAAAGTGTAATCATACCTCCAATCCTAATAATCCCCACTGAACTACCATTTCAATTCAAAAGACTCCAGTTTCCAATCAAACTTAGTTTTGCTATTACTATTAACAAAGCGCAAGGGCAAACATTGCAGGTAGCAGGGGTGCATATGGAAATGCCATGTTTTTCCTATGGCCAGCTGTATGTAGCCTGTTCGCGTGTGTCCAATGCCCAGAATTTGTATGTATTTGTGCCAAATGGAAGGACATACAACATAGTATATAAGATCGTCCTAAAATAATGATCTATTCTGTGCCCATGATTGCAATGGTCAAGAACAAGCGGAGTAAATAAGGGATGTTAATTAACTGTATGTAAAATTTAAGATGGAGTAGGATCTTCAAATTCGTGGCAAGGTATAACCTATGACTCTACTGACACACACTCCACTACTTCTTTTCTACTCCTACACTTAATCCTGATTTATATTTTGTAGTTTGTTTTTTTCTTTATCTCTACCTCTATTGACTAACAACCTCAATATGTTCATCGTTTTTATTGTCATACTTCTTGTGTCAATCGACAACCTGAATTTATTGATAAAATCTACATTAACGTGAGCGAAGCCACGGGCAAAAGCTAGTAATATATACATTAGAGCTCCCTTCCCCCCTCATGGCTGCGTTAAGTGGTTTATGGACTACCCCTTTCTGCTGAGTGTATTTTATAAACACTACAATCAAAACAAGGGTTGAAAACTAATTAATATAAAAGATAAAATGCTAAAAATCGGACCCTATCACTTCAAATCAAAAATGTAAATTAACCCCCGTTTTTTAGATATTTTGCTCCCTTTCACACCAAATTTTTAGCCATAGTCCCAGAAACAGTACCAACATTTTTGTTTGTGTGAGTCAGGGGAAGAGGAGAAGACAGGTGTAGGCCCCATTCAAATTTGTTTTTTAATATATGAAAATATATGAAGAAAAATAATAATATTCAAAGTTTGGTTTTGCGCTCAAACGTAAAGTTTTGCTCTTTAT
Organism: Timema bartmani; assembly: GCA_902151455.1. Taxonomy (NCBI): domain Eukaryota; kingdom Metazoa; phylum Arthropoda; class Insecta; order Phasmatodea; family Timematidae; genus Timema; species Timema bartmani. The sequence goes on from CABFWB010000790.1 coordinate 26,761, forward strand.
AGGTTTAGCAAGATAAAATAATTAAATAAATAAATTTAACTTACCCTCGCCATATTTTTTTTTTCCTTCTGTTAACACAAATTTCTAGTTTTGCATTGTTTTAGTCAGATAAAATTATTGAAATATGATAATGTTTGAGATATAAATGGATTTAAATGTAGAAATTTATATATCCTTGTAATCACATGGCGCGCTTGTTTAATATTGTTGTGCTCTGGAATGTGAATGACAACACGAGTATTGCAAGGTTCTGTGATTAGCTTGTAAACAAATAGAGCCTATGCGCTGACAACATAAGTGTCAACATTCCTCATGGTAAACCAGGCCAGAAGCCAGGTTAAATAGTAGTGTATCCCAGCCAACTCGGCTGACTAATCACGATCGAGTCTAGGGGGTCTTCACTCTGCCCGTTTTGGGGCTACGTAGGTTAGGTACTTGTATTGGAAGGCTACCACTCTATCCCAGGTTACCGGGGTTCATATACCGTGTAGGATCGTCTAGAGGTCAGTCAGGCCATTGGTTATTCCTTGCAATACTTTGTTCTGCTACAAGCTTCTAAATAGTATTTTAAATTCTTTCATATATTTTAATATTTCACTTCAACATCACATTTGTAATAGACGTAGTAGTACAGATAAAAACCCAAACTGAAAGTCAATTACGAACCCATACAATCATTATATCCACTCCCCCCCTCCCCAGCCTCTGCCACAATGCATCCTGACAAACAGTATCCCCACATCCGAAAGGTAGGGGGTGGTGACATCTATTTATTAATGGATAGTTTTGAATTATTTTCCACACTAGCTTCCCTTAGCATTTTATTATTATTATACAAAAGGAGTTTTGAAACAAATTAAAAAATGTATTTTTATATTAATTGTTAAGAACACTATTAATACTCACAGTGATTGTGCAAAATTCCTTGACGGATTTTACTCCTCTAATTGAATCACACGTGGTGTTAATAGCTTTTTAAAAATCGAACTATTGGCACATGAAGCCACACTTTTGAGATTTTCTTGATCGCTCGTTTCTCTTTCGTCCTACATTTAACTACAATCCAATTTTCATAAGAAGAAACTTATCTGACAGTTTGAAAAGATCCTCGATCAGCGTTCACATATTCCAAGGTCAGATAATGTCAGAAGCAAATGTCAGTTTTGATACATATTATAAGCACCAATATAACAACACTGATAAAAAAATAGTAAAAAGTTATCAATGTTGAACACACACATATATGTTTGTATTTTCAAAAAAGGTTATAACCACCAAAATCATACTGTCTCATATGGATTTTTTTTTAACACCGCGTTTTACTACCCATTCGGGTTGTACGCTTATGTACTAATTATACTAATAGGTTCAGGATGAGGAAGGTTGGATTTATAGAATGTGTACCAGAATTCGCGTGGAGAGAGCGCGGGAAACCATTTTAGGAAAGACCCATAATCAGTACACCCAACCGGGTTCGAACCCCGATCCCCCCCCATTCTCGGTAGTCTAGTCTAGTGAGAGAGAGCAGTGGCTTAGGCCATGCGGCTACTGAAGAGGGTCACACGTGACGTCATTAGTTTCTTAAGGCGCTTAAAATCGATCAAACTATTAGCACCTGAAGCCACACTTGTGATGATTTATTGACCCCTCGTTTTTTTTTCATCCTACATCTAGCTACAGAACACTAATGGATTAGGAATTGGGAAGGTTGAATTTAGAGGAAGTGAACCCGCATTTGCTTGGAGGGAGAGTGGAAAACCAATTAGGAAAAACCACCCCAGTTCACCCGACCGAAATTCGAACCTCGATCTCCCCGTCCTTGGTGGTCTGGCTCAACACGACTGGTGCGTTAGCCAACTACGCCACCGAGAATTTGTATTTGAAGAAGCTTATATGCAAGCTTTAAAAGCTACTAGATCTAGTTTCACTTATTCATACGTCAGTTTATGTCATCTACAGATGTCAATTTTGATATATATTATCTATACCTATACAACAACACCGATTAAATAGTAAAACGCTATCAGTATTGAACATAACAAGCCGTGTTTGTATTTTCTACCAAAATCATACTGTCTCGTATCGATGGACGTTTCCCCCTTAATAAACAGAGATAAATAGAGGTAGGATATGAAGGAGGGATATGGAGACTACGGAGGGTAAGAGAATAGGGGTGAACTAGGTCATAGAGGATGTATGGGGAGGTAGGTACTGCAAAGGGGCGAATCATAAAACACCGACTAAACACAAGTTACACAAACGCCACGACACAAGTTAGGATGGATGTAGGGTACCCTAAGTAAGGCCGCGAATAGGTCACATCTGGGGGTCGGAGGGGAGAGGGGTGAAATATGGCTCCCAGTTCTACTTGATGGGGGTGGGAACATGATGTGTAGGTCGTTAGAGTTAAAGGTGAAGTGGGGGAGTACTGCAGTAATTAGGTAGATGGATTTCCTTGCTGAAGTTGAAATGGATATCATCTGACTCTACTGAACTATTTGGTGGATAAAAAAACAAACATCGCTGCATAGTTTTAGTAAGAACACTGCAAAAAGGGAAATTACTAAAATATTTGCATATATATCAGACATCAGTGGCCACATGGTCCAAGGGATTACTCTCGCAGTAGACTAGACTGTTTATGATGTGGAGATCAGGGTTATAATTCCGGTCTGGTGTAGTGAGGGTGTTTTTTCTTAAATGGTTTTTCACTCTCCTTGCACTTAAATTCGGTCACACTTTCTTTAAATTCAACCTTCCTAATTCAGAACACATTAGCTTAATTATTAAATATGCGTATAACACGGACAGGAAGTAGGACATGGATCTAATATATATATATATATAATGTATTTATATATATATATATAATGTATTTATACATTTCTACATAAAGGGATAGTTTCTAAGTCAAACTAAGTATTCCTCAATTGTGGCGCTACACTAAATGCAAAATGACACAAACTTATACACGAATGGAATGGACCAGTTTCGCATACTAAACTGGTTATTTTTTTTATTCTGATCAAGGTAGGTGTCATTTAGTGTAGCACCACGATTGAGGAGTACTCAATCAGACTATGAAACTTGTGATCCACAGATTTCTCTTTTGATAGTATCAACTCCGATAAAATATTAATAATACCATTATGTCCAACACTATCAATGTTGACCGCCTTAACAACATGTTATTATTTTTTATGGCTTTATGAGAGTCACTTTTCAAATGCGAAGTGAAGTTGAAGTTAAGATTGAAGCATGTGAAGCAAAGTCGATGGTTAAGTTTTGGTTGTTGGCACATGTCACTACCTTTAATTTTCAAAACACCCACTAGTGCATCCAGGTAAATATAAAGTTTTAGGGAGAAAAAGTTGACCTCACTCACCTTGGGGTAAAGTGTTTGCTTCAGGAACCGATTTTCGTAGATTCAAACCCAGCCTGGAACCCTTTAACTCTCGCTCATAGAAATTCTCGTGTGCTGATATAAACAGTTGGTTCAGAAAGTGCACGTTAAATACATCAAATAAATAAATAGATAAATGAATAGTGAGATAAAACAAAGCACACTATATTATTTTGTGCTAATTTGTCTGAATGAATCTATGCTCACGTTATATATGTAGTTTTAATCACTAGTCGGTGTTAAAATATTGTTTAGTGGCTGTTCTAAAGATTACAATGTTGAAATACGTCATGTTTATTGAGATATTTCTAATTTTTTCATATTATATGGAAGTTTTCTTCTTCCTTCGAAATGTTTCGAGGATACAAGGATTTTTGTGGTTGTTGAAATCCAAATTGAAAGAGATTTGACCTCATACTTTGTTGTCGACATTTCGAAACTTCACACACACTGATAATATAGATAAAAAGCTATCAAAGTTGATCGCCAAACAATATGTGGTTATTTTTACACTATCCTTCACAAAAATATCCTATTAAATTATATCCACTTATTCACTAAGAGAAGGCAAAGTATTTCTTAATCTTGTAATTTATTTGATTAAATACTCTAATTATGTTATTTTCCCTTTTCATTGATTTTTATTGTGACAAAAGAATTTTCTTTCTAATTTAAACTAAGCATACATTTATTGTGATCGTAAACTATACTCTTTGGATGTTAAAGGTGAATTTCCTATAGTAATCTCCTAATTTGATTTTAGAACATGGCCTTACATTGACCGAAGCTTAGAGCACTAAATTTATACGTTCTCAATAAAAGTTTAAACATATACAATTAATTTTCTCTTGAATTTTAATAATATAAAATATTAAAACATCATTCTTTTATGTTGTTTACCACTATTTTTCATACTTACAATAATTATCCCAATTGTAGGAACATTTTTTGATTATTTGAACGGCTAGACCCACCTAAGACTTTCTCCGTGGTGTCGCTAATGTTCGAATCTATAAATCTAATCGTAGAAACATCTACTGATTTGAATTGCAAGGCCCACTGAAGAATTTATTTGTGTTACCGGTATTGCTAATGTTAAAATCAACTGTTATAATCGTAGGAACAGCTTCTGATTATTTGAATGGCAAGGCCCACTAAAGACTTTCTATTTTATATGACTTATGTTCAAATCTACCACTCTAATCGTAGGAACATCTACTGATAATTTGAATTGCAAGGCCCACTGAAGAATTTATTTGTGGTACCGGTATTGCTAATGTTAAAATCAACAATTATAATCGTAGGAACATCTTCTGATTATTTGAATGGCAAGGCCCACTAAAGACTTTCTATGTTATATGGCTTATGTTAAAATCTACAACTCTAATCGTAGGAACATCTACTGATAATTTGAATTGCAAGGCCCACTGAAGAATTTATTTGTGTTACCGGTATTGCTAATGTTAAAATCAACAATTATAATCGTAGGAACATCTTCTGATTATTTGAATGGCAAGGCTCACTGAAGACCTTCTCTGTAGAACCGGTATCGCTAATGTTCATATCTATAAAACTAATCATACGAACATCTACTGATTATTTGAGGGGCATGGCCCATTGAAGACTTTCTCTGTGGTATGGCTTATGTTCAAATCTACCATTCTATTCACAGAAATAGCTTTTGATTATTTGAATGATAAGGCCTACTCATTACTTTCTTTGTGGTCTCGCCAATGTTCAAATATTCTTATCATAAAAATAGCTATTTATTAGTTAAAAGATAAAGCATATCTGTTATATTGGAAATACTCAAACCTATTATTCTATTATAATAACAGTAAATGATGATCTTAGTTACAAATCACACTTATTACTTTCCATGGGATACAACGAATGTTTAAAACTACAATTCCTCGTCCCAGCCACAACCTTACCAAAAACCGAGTTAAAATGAAGGCTCTTGAAATAAGTAAAGACATAAGAGAGCAACAATTCTCTCGTGTTTATTTGTTATTACATTCAGCTGCTAGCACGTATAAAGTCGTAAAGTGAGCGCGTGTATAACTGGCACGTATAACTTTTGTATTACACGCTTTTATTGTTTTAATATCTCTATTGTAGCTTGCTCTCCTTGTGAAATGTCCCTTTCTTTCCTTGTGAAATGTCCCTTTCTTTATTACCTACAGCAACTTGCCGAGAAATATGGGGGTTAATATATTACTTATACTTAATACCTACGAAATAATTTTACAGACACGAAACAATTTTATAAGCCCCTCTACTTTATGGAATTTGCTTTCGTATTTCCTTTTTAGCCCTCAAGGTGCTAAATATTTCATTAACAAACAAGAGATAGAAAATTAATTATAGGTCTACACTCTAAAAAGATCCACCGGATGGTGATAAAATATTAGCTTAGGGAACACAAGCTAAGATCCGTTTTTTTTTTTCAGTTTGTATTAACAAAAAAAACCTGGGATTAACAGGACCTCCCCTAGAATGTGTTTAACGCCCCCTTAGAGGGGGTCTATAAATACTTATAAAAACTTAATGTTTACTTTTTTACTCTTAATACAGTTTAATTATATATGTCATCAACCAAATATTAGTTAATGAATATCCTAATATTCACCTTCAAGATACACCTGGTAAAGCTTCCGATTGTAAAATTAACTCTATCAACATTTCAAATATTGTACTTATTTTCCCATATATTAATATGGAATTGTAAAACAAAGGAGTTTTCTTGGAATGAGCTGAGAAAGTCCGAGAAAATGAGGCAAACATTTTTGCTATCACCTCCAAGATCCTACTTGAGAAATCACCTTAAGAAAAGAGCAACTTAAACAACAGAACTCTCAGAAGTGGAGTTTGTAGCTTATGTGGGAAGGTTTAATATCCTTCCTACACCCATTATCTCAACATACCTACTTAATCAAAAAATTATTTGCCAACTATGAAAAGTTTGAAAGAAATGGCAGGGTTGGGGGAATCCAGAAACCCTAGAAAAATGAGCTTTCTACGCCCTTGCCAAAATCATTTTTAGAAAAATAAATTAAATATCGCTAAAAGAGACATATATAAATAATTTTCTACACATATTAATCCAAACAGTTTTTTTTAATAACTCTCATGAGCATTGCATGGTTTGACCAGGGCCTTAACTCTCCATTTAAAACGTTTCTAGCCAAATGCCAAGATGGACGAGACCCATTTTCCAAGAACTGTTGGCAAGCATACAACCCAAACGGGTAGGAAGACATGATGTTTAAAAAAAATTAAAAATATTATATGATGAATTGTACTTTTTATAACACGAGTTAATATTTTTAAAATATCAAAGGGTTGCAGTTGACATCTGTCATTAAAAAGTGTCGAATGACGCGTCAATGGGCCAGCTATAATTATTTAATTTGTGTTACAACAAATATATAAACAACTACTATATCAGAGGTTCCCAAACTGGAGTCCGCAAAACAAATTTAGATGATTGAGTTATTTTTTATTTGTATTTTCACATCATATAAAAATATTTGATATTTACAAATTAGCCTAAATTTATGTAGTTTTTTACATTACTGTGCTTCTATACATCCTTTTTCTTTTATTATTACAAAACAATCTTACTTTTTGTTCTTTCTAAGCGTGAAACGTGGTCTCTTACCTTACACAACGAAAAAATAATTGAGGTGTTTGTAAACACGATGCCTGGGAATATACTTGTTCCAAAAAGAGATGAGGATACTGGTAAGGGGACGAGGTTACGTAATGATGGGCTACATACCCTGTACCGATCACAAGACATTGTTAGGATAATCAAGTCTCGTAGATTACGGTGGGCAGGGAATACAGCGCAAATGGGAGATTCTAGAACCATGATCAGAGTATTGACTGATAAACCCATTGGGAATAGACCAGTGGGAAGACCTAGACACAGATAGGTAGATAATATTAGAATGTATCTGAACGAGATAGGGTGTAATGAGGTGGAATAGATAGAACTAGCTCAAGATAGGGATAGGGTGTAATGAGGTGGAATAGATAGAACTAGCTCAAGATAGTGATAGAGTGTAATGAGGTGGACTGGATAGAACTAGCTCAAGATAGGGATAGGGTGTAATGAGGTGGACTGGATAGAAACTAGCTCAAGATAGGGATAGAGTGTAATGAGGTGGACTGGATAGAACTCTCAAGATAGGGATAGGGTGTAATGAGGTGGACTGGATAGAACTCTCAAGATAGTGATAGATGGCGTACTTTAGTAAGTGAAGCAATGAACTTTCGAGTTCCTACTGCCATAGAGTAAGTAAGTAATTTTAAATGGAGTACATAAAATACTAGAACTGTGTGAGTACGTTTCTACTTTCATGGGAGGTGTTGCGAATTATTATCATCGGCTTCAGGGAGGCTGCGATTTGGAAAAGGTTGGGAACCACTGTGCTACACCATTTTATATATATGTAATGTGGGTCACGTATCAGCCCCCTGCAATTTAAAGAGGACTCTGATCTCTCTGTGAAGTAGGGCGAAGTTCTTCTTATTGTTTGATTACTTCTGAAACAGTTCACCTGAAGATTATGTCCCACTTGGAGTAGAAATTTAACAGTCGCAGATCATAACTATAAGACTTCCCTTTCCTCAGTTTAATGACTTCACTGGTTTGGGTAAAAGGAGGGGGGTATGACTTCATAAAGACCTTCAATCGACGTCTTTATCTTTTACCACACGATCTTAAAGTTCCGAGCAGTAAATTTGATTACCTTCTTCAAAACCTACAGGGTTGTACAAATGGAATGAAGATTCAGGGTTAGTAAATTAATCAACTTTTTATATATTATTCAGTGTAATCAATCCTCTATTTCTATATTTATCTTTCTCTCTCTATCTATATGTATATTATATATATATATTTTTTTTATGGGGAAACCTTCTTTACTAACCAACCAACCAACCAGAAGGCCCAAATAGAAACAGAAAATAAAACAATCAGAATGAGTCGTTTGAGTGATATAAGTTACAGTAGTCTGAGAACAGACTACTGTTACTAAGCGCACGCAACTCACCCGGTTGCGGAAACAGTTACCAGAAGGTCGTCCTTTGTGCCCTCATCTTATAAAACTTATAGCAACTCAAACATAAATAAATAAATTCATAAATAAATAACCTAAGGGTAATCTTAAGACGTGAACTTAATTTACCATAACATAAATGAAAAAACAAGAAATCTATTTTAAATATTTATTTATTATATATATATATTTATTATAAATATATATATATATTTATTATAAATATATATATATATCAAAAGATATATATATATATCAAAAGATATGAAAACCATGTGTGATGGTACAAAAAATAAATACGATAGACGTATTTTAAGAATATATTAAAGGTTGTATATGTATATGTAAAAATTAATATAAAAGGTCATTTCAAAATTACGGTCTTCTTTAACATCAGTAAATTTACTTTGAAATTTAATAAATTTAACAAGTCCAAGGTTCTCATATAACCTACTCACAAAAGAATAATATGTGTTCCAAAAATAATTAAACTCATCTTCTCCAAGAACACAACCCTATTTACAAAATTACTAGAATGATCCGCTAAGCTAAATATAACCATGAGTGTAATTGATATTTGAATGTATCGCAAATATATACAGATAGAAAATGAATCTGAATGGATTATCAACAAAAGCAAGAGATATTGAGGCATTTATCTTCAGTCATTACCAAAACAGACTTAATTCTTTACTCTTCCAAAAAGACTAAACACCCTCCACGAATAAGTAATAAAGAAAAATCAAGATTACTCGCAATACTATTTTATGATATTTCAATACTAAGTTAATATCTGCCATAATAGATCAATATTGGCGGAGATTAACAAAAAGTATTATTATTAAACACAATGAGTTAAATATCCGATCTCACAACAGGATTATTTTTCTATCTATCTCCACGATCAAAGATAGTTAGTATACCAATATTTAACTATCGATCTATATCGATCTCAGTCATAATTATTTCAATGTTAATTAACATAGTGTTTCTAAAACCTTACCATAATCAAATCTAAATTCAATCTCCACTACCAGAGTATTTTAAATTACAAACAAAGAAAACTAATAAGCAGAAAGAAATTTTTTGAAAAGTTACATATTTAAAATTATCTAAGCCGAAACATTAAATTTCCCTTACATTTTTAATACGCGCAGCCAAGGCTACTTTTCCTCTACCAAGAGCCAGATCCAGGAGTTAAATCCAAGTGTGCAGGTAATGGCAACATACAGGCATTATATACGCTCAGACCCAGAGAAAAGGGAAGGCGAGGAACAAGGTGGGAGGAACATAATTGGGTCACGAGGGAGGGGATACGCATGAAAAAACACATGATTATGAAGCGCTGAGAACGAACTCAATTGATCGAGAGCATTCTAGAACTGGAATCACTTCCCTCCTCAAACACTTTGGAATGTTCTATCTAGTTCTTTGCGCGTCGCGGTCTTGATCGGATGTGTTGTTGTTAAATTGTGGAAACGTCATCTGACGTTTTGGACGGTACAATGGGGTAAGTAGGCCATGCTAAATCATCTTTATTCTCCTTGTTTGGTAGCTAATGCTACAATAGTTTTATACAGAGAGCTATATATTTATATTTTATATATATTTAAAGCTTACATATATTTATATATAAATATATACATTAAGTTATACACATATATATTTATATATAAAAATGTATGTAGAGGTAGAACAAAAAGCCATTTAGGAAAATAACACCCTCAGTACACCTGACCAGAATTTGAAGCCCGATCTCCCCGTCATCGGTAGTCCAACAAATCTTGGGAGTGACGTCTAATAGTAGACCAACGGCTAAAAAGATAGACATGTGTAGAGGGAATTTATGGTCACCATGTATAGCTATAAAATACACACATACACATATATATACATATTGTAGACCACGGGAAGGGCTGAAATATTCATATTATCCATACCCTAACCCCTGACCGCCATTTACCAGTAAATGTTGGACATTCTTCTTATCCTGATCTCTTGAATAGGATAGTTAAAGTCTGTTCACCGTAGGAATTGTTTTCTGAAAGGCCTTTTTTCCTACCAGAAAGCTATTATATAGTAGGATATTGGTAGGACAAAATACCTTTCAGAGAGTAATTCCTACCGTGAATGGATTATAAATTCCGTGTTAACTAGTACTGAGGGGTCGTCCATAAACTACGTAACGCTTTTTTCCTAACTTTTTTTAGCCCCCCTCCCCCCATGTAGCACCATGCAAACATTTAGCCTAGCCCTCCCCCCTCCCCCGTGTTACGTAGCTTTTCTCACCAAGAATGAATGTTATTATTTCATAGGGAAGTTTTGTGATACTAAAGGAGGGATTCATAATTAATACAGGGTGGTTTTCCCTAAATGATTTCCTGCTCTCCTTTCAAGTAAATGCAGGTGGATCACCTCTAAAACGCTTCCTTCCTCACCCCTACACCCATAAGAGTAACTTCTTAAAATCCATTTTAAATCCTGAACATAAATGATTATTTATGGATAGCTACACATACAAACAGATAAGACAGACAAGTACAGACATAAAGACGTTGATTTCAAATTCCTCAGGTTCATGAGGGAAAACCTCTAATATATTTATGTTATGGATGTCAGGTTTGCGATCTGAGTAAGAGCAAGACGCCGCGGCACTACAATGTGCTGACTAGGATGGCTCTTTGATGATGTTAAAGTGCCCACATCAGATGCTTGACGCCGGGGGAAGACATCTTTCTTAATATTGTGCACTTTTTATGATAGTCATATTATCATCATATAGAGAGCTATTTAAATAACTCTAGGTATACAACTTTTCTAAATTATTATTGGATTAATCTAAAACTTTTCTTTAGTTAACTTATTAAAACCTAGACTCATATTTCGTTTCAACATCAATCCTGGATCCTGGCTTCACTCTTGAAAATGACTAGATGGCCAATGAAGCAGAGATTGGGGTTCAAATACCTGTCAGGTATACTCAGAGTGGCTTTTCCTAAATGGTTTTATAGTATCTCTCCACGTTAATGAGGGTAGATTACCTCTAGAATTCTACCTTACTCATTTCCACTCAATTAGTTAAATATAATAAAAATAATTAGAATAGCTTAAATTTGACTTTACCACCTTACAAAATGTATACTAAAAAGGTAGAATTTTAAAGAAAATTTACCAGTATAGAGGGTGAGTGGGAAACCATGTAGAAAAAGCAACCCTCATTAGTCCTGACTGGTATTCGAACCCCATCTTCCCAACATCGGCCGTCTAGTATACTGAGAGAATGACTATTTAGACAATGCAGCCACCATAGCGTGTGTATAATAGTTGTATTTATATACATACACATTGGATTTATCAGAAGGGAAAAGATATAGGCTTAAATAAACCTACCTTTGGTGAATAATTAATGATATTTGAAGCTTTACTTTTCATAACATGCTGCTGGTATGAAGAAATAACACTATTGATGGACTCCTCAAACTTGCCTTGGGATAAATTCTGTACTTTTGCTTCTTTCCATTTCACTACTACATCTTTGTGAGACTCTTCCACTATTTTTTCTAGATATCGCTTTTTATATGCAAGCAATGAACAAGTCTCCTTTTTTTGAAGAAATTATTTTTGTTTCTGTACAAACACAAGTGATTATTCACGGCCTATGTAAAAGAATGTGCAGTAGACATTTAAATTATACTCAAACTCAACTAATAAATTAAGGCCTCTTCGACTGACAGCTGTTATCCAACTAAAAGAACGTGAGGGGATCAGTAGATGGACAAATCTAAACAAATGCTGTGACTATAAACATGTCACACTGTCATCCGCATGAAAATATGTGTTTCCGAATGTGCTTGGCTTTCATAGTCTCGGGCAGACAATGTCACCTAGAAGCGCATTCGAAATATTGATAGGAAAAAAGTAAGTGATAGGCTTGCATTTTCAACGCCACAGATATTCAGAACTTATCTATAAGTATGTTTATCAAAGGTGAAAACATGAATAATAATATTGTTTTTCAACATTAAAATTTTAGTTTAAGACCTGTGTTACGTAACACTTTAATGTACCCCACCTTCCCCCCATGTAACAGCATGTAGACATTAGATCTCACCCCTCTCCCCCTCAATGCACTACGTGGTTTATGGATGACCCCTGACCAGCTTCTGTGGCCGCGTGGTCTAATGCGCTACTCTTGTAACAGGCTAGACTGCCGATAACGAGGAGGTCGGAGCTCGAATCCCAGCCGGATGTACTGAGGGTGAGTTTACCCTAAATGCTTTACCACACTATCACCATAAGAGTGCAGGTACATTTCGCCTCAATTCCACCTTTATAATACCCGCTTCAGTGGCTAAATTGTCAAAGCCCTAAGGTGGCACTCGTGATAAACTGGTATTTTGAAGACGGGGAGATTGGTGTTCGAATCCCGGTCGGTTCAATTGAAGGGAGTTTTTCCTAAATCTTTTACCACTCTCCTTCCACATAGATAACCTCTGAAATGCTTCCTTCCTCATCCTTAGACCATTATATTAATTATCATATATGTGTTTAGCTTTAATTGGTAGTAAAACGCGGGGATTTAAATAAATAATATATAACTCAGTCATCCTTATCTCCTAAGCGTCACTATACGGATATGTTAGATGGGTGATAAGATGTTATACACTCACACAAAGGAAAATATACACATGTCAACATCTACTGGCTCAGGTTGCAGTAATCAATCGAACAGTTGCGATGTAACAAATAAAATCATTAAGGACTTTCCTACCTGTCACGTTACGGCAAGATAATATTTCCCACTTTAATGTATTTAAGTTCATTCCGGGGTAGTTATATATATATAACATTGAAACAAAAACCATAAATTCTTAATTAGGTCTAAAAAATAGTTAAAAGTTGTCCCAAAATTATTTTGTTAGATCTCGAAGTAGTTTTTAATGGTAAACTTTTTTTTAAATCAGCTTCAACCTGAGCTATTCTGTTTATTAAAGTAAATGGCCTGTAAGAATCATCCTGCCAGGTGGTGTCATATGAATACCAAGAACAGTAAACAAGAAAAAGAACATTTTGAAATGTGATCCATTTCTGTGCAGAGGAAAATAGTAGAAAAAATGTGTATACTTGTATGTGGAAGAGGGGAAGTATTATTGGAGTGTTAGTGCTTATGCAACACGCTTCGCAAAATAGCTTTTCTATCACCAAGTAGGCAACGTAGATAAGTTCCTTTAAATCTAAGAACTTTTTTCTTAAAAATTGATTAATACAACACCTAAGGTGTCACTCTCGCAATATACTAGACTGCCGATGAGGGGTTTTTGATCCCTGTCTGGTGTACTAAGGGTGGTTTTTCCTAAATGATTTATCTCTCTCTATGCAAATGAGGGTACGCTTATTATAACTTCAACCTTCCTCGTCCCTAACCCCTTAGCGTAATTAGCACATAGGCGTATGACACGAACGGATAGTAAGATGCGGTACTAAAATAATTCAATACCACTGAAAGTTCAACTCCTCAAAGATCCGAACCAAAGTCTCTCAAATGTATTTTGTCTTCGTCAACACCTCAATGATAATGTCCACGGCTGAGACCAGTTTTGATTAAATTGAGAACAATGCAGACAATTGCTTCGTGTCTCGTTAATTTATTATTCAATTCTGTTTCGCACAACCAGTTTCAGTTCATTCATTGTATGTGAATGATTGCTTACAGCGGTGAAAGATCTTTATTTTGTGATTACTGTGATTACACTAGTACCTAAGTCGTTTCCACTCACAAAAGGATGTCTTTCCTCGAGGTAATGAAATTACTCACCAGGCCGAAAAGCAAACGATATACTGTGCATTGCGTTTCTAAGACGAGTTTCTTTTCAGTCTAGCGCCGTTAAGATTTCAATCTTGAACCGTACAAAGCGAAGAAGGGAAATATATAGAAGATCCTTAACGAGTAATTCTTCTTTGTCGTTGATTTTCCCTCCCTCTTTTCGTATCTTTATTCCACCCGAATTTTCTCTGTCGTATTACTTCTTCGTATGTCCACTACTCGTTATATCTGCTCAGGATTCGCTCCCTGACCGATGTTTACGGTCCACTTGAAAGGAAAGCTTTCTTTTTTCCAAACAGAAGGCAAAAGACATTTATTTAATTTTCTTTTGTTGTCTTTTTTTGCTTCAAGTTTATTTTATTTTTATTTTCTATTTTCTAAAATATTTCTTAATCCCAATCACTAAGAGTGTGTGTTTGTGTAGAATTGGTTTTTACTTACTCATACAGATACAGTATTATAAGAGTGGAAATTTCAATGTTGATATTATTATGTATCTTGACGTTTTATGTGCCTTCGTAATCTGAAAGTTTATCTTATAATTTATCTATGTTACCATTTCAATCTGTCCTTCCATCTGAATGCCTGCATCTTGGCGGATAGCTGAAATGGTTTAATGCATGGGTTCCCAAACTTTTTGGATCAAAGGAGCCTTTGCACCAGAAAAAATACTTTCTGGGGTCCTCATAAAATGTTTACATTAATATTATGCGCATTTAATAAAGACAGTTAAGTTTTACGAGTATAAAAGTATAAAACAAACAAAAAACATTACATGTTCTATCTTCACCTTCGGTAAACGTCCTTTATTCAAATTTTTAAAAAAATTGATAATCCTTATTACTGAAGCTAATTTCTAGAGAATCGTAGCCTTTAAATAACTATAGTGGAGTCCGAGGGCTCCGCAGAGCACATTTTGTAAAAAGCTGATCAACACTAGATATTTAGATGTCACACCTCAAGGCTAAATCGTGATTTAAATTATATAACTAAATTAAGAATAGTGAATTGATATTTTTAGCTTTTTTAACGGGTAGTAAAACGCGGTGTAAAAAAAATTATGTCTGAAGTTTCAAAATTTCTCCCAAAAACTTAGACTATTATAAAAAAATTAGATATTTAAAAAGTGTTTCAAATTATAAGTTTTAGAGAAAAACTAATTGAAATGATTATTTGAAAAATTAATAAACGTGAAAAATTCAAAACAGTTTAAAGATAACTATTAATATTTTGTTCAAAATGAGTTTTTTAGGGAGCGCTTTACACAGTAAATTACACTTTATAATTACTTATTTTACAGGTAAAAATTAATTCAGTGTACTTAACGGAGGAAAGATTTTTATTTAATTTGAATATTTTCAAAAATGGCATTTATAATTTTTTGTATTGGGAGCTTTTTTTTAAATCTAAAGTTTTCAAAAATTATCTTTATGATTTATTTCACAATGGGTATCTGGGGAAGTATTTTGCATAATAAAAAAGAATGTATGCGGTTACTTTTTCTAGACTAATTTAACGGTACCTTAGGAACAAATGATTTTAAAAATGTTAATATTTTTAATAATGGCCCAAACAATATTTTTCAAAATTAAAATGATTGATAAAATATTATATTTGTTCTTTTTCACAAACTTGAACAGACTAGAGGAGAAAGTATGTAATACGCTACCCTTTCTTTTTTTTATGTTTGTTTGAAAGGAAGAAAAAAAATCAAATCAAAATAAGACGAATAAAATCGTCTTATGACTAGTGAAATGTATAAAGTTGATTAGTAAAATTAATTTTTACTTAACTATGTCTATTAGTCATTATCTTTGTGCATACTCTCTACTAGATGAGAAAAGCAAAGCTACTTGTTTATAAAAAGTTTAATATCGCAAAGATAAATTTGGAGGTAAAGACAAAAAGTGTAATATCGTAAAGATAAATCTGGCTACAATGAAAAAAATGTATAATATTGCAAAGAGAAAGTTGGGAAATTGATAAAAGAAGAAACGAATGAAAAAAAATACAATAGTAAGTAATATAAAGATAGTATAGGTACCACCAACCCTATGAATAAAAAGAAATATTTATTTACAACATCTTTGATAAAAGATACACTTATATACAAGCAAACAGAGTTAATGAGTAAAGAGAAAGGATTTAAGAAACCACGGATCAACCCAGACAGGTGTAAGAAGATAGGGTTGAAGAAGGCACTCGTACTTTGGACTTTGTTTGCTTTGATGATTTTTAGAGTTACCTTCTCTTTAGGAAATATCTGTTGGTGGGTTCGCTTTGTGGAGATTAACCCTCTGTGAAGAAGTTTACCCAATAACTTCGGAGTGACCAACTATTATTAGTCCTTTAGATATTACAGAACTGTTCTAATTATATTTTAGCACCGCGTCTTACTTACCATTAGGGCTATACGTTTATGTACTAACCAGGCTAATGGTCTAAGGATGAGTGGGGTTGAATTTGGAGGAGGTATAACCAAAATTGCACAATGGTAGAGTAGAAAGTCATTTTGGGGAAAAAACCTACCCTCATTACACCTGACCGGGATTCGAAACCCATTCTTCCCATCATTGTTCTAAAATTTACGTTAAATAATATCTTGTTAACATTTCAGCCGTTTATTAGCAAAGATCAGACACCTTAGCTCAGTCGTTAGCGTGTTTCTATACTGAGTTAAGGGTCCCGAGTTTGATTCCCGGCATGGCCAAAAAAGTATTAATGGTGAAATGTGGGGTTAATCTTTCACAGTGATGTATTTTTGGCTGGGGTTTTTATGTTGTGTCAGTTCTAGGTTTAAGTTAGTTTATAAATCCTGTGCTGATATAATCAGTCGGTTCAGAACATGCATGTTTAAGCACTTCTAATAATTAAATATTAGCAAAATTACAATGACAAGTCTGGGTATATAAATGAGGCTATACCTACCTTAAATTAACTTTCCCATCCCTACCGATTATTTCAAACCTACAATAGCCTTGCTAGGCTCGTGGAACAAACTTTAAACTCATTCGGTCTTATTTGTCGGTAGTAATTTGAATCCCGGATCGATATATTGAATGTGGTTTTTCCTCAATGGCCTCCAACTCACTCGCTATGCAAATGCCGATACATTTATTCTAGATTAAAGCTTACTTAATCCTGCCCCATAAATGTAACTAAATGCAAATAGCATTGATGGAAAGTAAGATATCGTGCAAAAAATGTAGGCCAATATACATTTAGTGTTTTATTTTGAAACAAATAGCTCTAGTTAAGCATGTATCACTTAGTTTTACACAGGGTAATATACAATCGATTGATCGACATTTTCAACTGTTCACCTTCGCACGAGGCAGAAGTATATTTTCTCTAGGTTTCTTTGCCTCAGTTGAAAATAGAAATGATAAAAATAAAATAAAATGGCAGAGACGAAATGACAGCGCCCTACTTCTTGACGTGGAAATATAAGTGTTCTCTACTCTCCTTTCAATTCTAGTTCTTTTTTTCCCTTTATTCTTTCTACCTGTATCTTCTTTCACGAACTCAACCTACATCTGTTGTCCCCCTCTTCCCTCCTCATTGTACTTCATTTAATATCACTTTGAGAATTTTTAATTTGCTTCCATTCCTTCTTTACCTGTTTCATGTGTTTTTTTCCCTCCCGAATTTAAGAGTTGTTTGTTAGTACAAATGAAAGGTTATATACTCCTGTACGGGATGAAATAAATGCGCCTTTATTTAATTTATAATACTATTATCGTCAGCTCCTAAGTTGTGGTGGAAGGGAATTTGATCTATATTTTTTCAGTTTGTATAGGGAAATATTTGTTGGCCAAAATAAATAAAGTATTGTTTCGGTAGATACATTTATTTATTTATATTATACATATACATATACATTCTATTTAATGATATTGATGGCAATAGATGAGAAATTTTTAAATGAATAGAAAAATTCATAATCAATTTCCATAATGCTTATGACAGATATTAAAAAGATGTTGAGATTAATTATTTGTATAAAATAAAACAAAACAAAACGTAGATACTGAATCAAATTTTTTTTTATCAAAAAACTTTTTTTTACAGCAAAAACTTGGACCTTAATTACTGTTCCTTCTCCCTCACACTAGCGTTAAGTCAAAGGGAAATTAGTCGATTCACAACAAAGTCAATCATACTGTTTATTGTTAAACATGTCCTTCATAAGCATATTTCATAATATAAAGTCGTCTTCTACTCTCGTTCTATTAATAGTCTGTCAAATGTCCTCTCGGACTTAAATCAATTAGAATAAAATTTAATAATAAAATATTTATTTTATTTTAAAATTATTCTTAACTTGTAACTTAGGCAGAATCCTCGTTGTAATATTCGACTGATAAAAATAATCAAAAAATGATCTATCACCTGTTTATCTATCTATCATCTGTTTAGGCTATACGCATATTTGATAATCACTCTGGTGGGGTAGGTATGAGAAATAGAGCATTTTAGAGGTAATATATTGGAATTAGCGTGAAGGGAGAGTGGGAAACCGTTTAGGATAAACCAACTCTCATTACATCCGACCGAGATTCAAACCCCGATGTCCCCGTCATCATCAATCCAGTACACCACAAGAGTAACGCCTTATACCATTCGGCCACTGAGGTGGGTAGTAATTAAAAATAAACTAGAAACAAACAAAAAAAAAATCCAAACATATTTAGCTCCACATCTCACGTTTCTTGAAAAAAGTTATATATCAGTAAATCATTTAGATGCCTCAAGGGATCGAACCAAACTTTCTCGAGTGCAATACTTCGGAAGACCTTATCACTAAGCTATCTAGACCTATCGAGAGCTTGTTAGAAAGAAATATTCCCCCAAGTGGCTTGTTTGGCTGTGGGTGGAAAGGTGGGAGGGCTGGGGTGGAATTAGGGGTTCTTCAAGTGTAGGACCGCTTGATATATATATATATATAAAAAACTATGGACCAGCACAAAGCTCCCTTTACCTTTTTTATTTGCTGGAAGCCAAAAAGCTCATGTCGGTCGGAGTGCCACTGCTATATTTTTAACAGCTTTTATTCGCGGTTCTTTGCTCTAATACGTTAAGAAAGACAGCCATTCAAAGAGAAGATCTACTTTTCTAGAGGCTCCCAGTTACCCATTACGTCCAAAATAAGTAGGCCTTTGAGGTTTCAAGTAAATAATACGTTACCTAGTCTTAAAAATATATGACATATATTGAATCGTCTTTATATAATACTTTTATAGGCTCACATTTTAAGAAACACTCTTTGATTCTATGATAAATTTTTGGCTATTTAAAAATTCACGAATATTAATATAATTTATTTTTTTAGCACCGCCTCTTAATACTACCCGTTCGGGGTATACTTTTAAATACTAATTATGCTAGTGGTTTAAGTTATTATAAAGGTTATATTTGTAGGAATTGTACCCGCATCTGTGTGGAGGTAGAGTGGAAAACCATTTTGAAAAACACCCGGCCCAAATTCGAACCTCGATCTCTCCGTCATCGGCAGTCTGGTATAAAACAATATTAGAGCGTTATACCATGCGGCCACTGAAGTGGGTTCATTGTTTGTTAAAATACTGACGCCATTATTTTTCGTTTTAAATTTTAGAGTGGTTGGTCATTTATATATTTCAAAGATTATTGTATAGTAGTTTCAAGTTTTTGCTCAAATTTGTGTCAAATATAAAATTGTGGTACGTACGAAGATATAGTTAGTTTTTACATCCATTATTTATGCTAAGAAATTTAGTTTAACTCATTATAGTAGGGACTCACCTCGGTGGCGTAGTTATCTAACGCGCTGGTATCGTGTTGAGCTAGACTGCCGAGGACAGGGGGATCGAGGTTCTAATCTCGGTCGGTTTTCCACTTTCCCTCAGCGCAGATGCGGGTTAAATTCCTCTAAATTCAACTTTCCATATTGCTAACACATTAGCGTAATTCGTACTTAAGCATATAACCCAAATGGGTAGTAAGACGCGGTTCTAAATAAAATAAAATACATAATTATGGTAGGTTGAATTGCTTATGCAACCATCAAGAATAAACTTTAACTTTCTATTCAACTAGAGGCTATGTTTTAAATTATAGGAATATTTGACTTTGGCCTGTATGATTTAAAAAATGTTTAAATATTAATGAGATGTAAACAAAAATATGGAACGAAATATTTTGTGTAAAAAGTACCCTTTTACAGTTAATAATTTATATTCTTCCTTGTGT
>CABFWB010000790.1:47484-77678 GCA_902151455.1 Timema bartmani
GGTAGGGTGATTGTGAGATGAAATGGAGGACCTACAGTTTAACGTGGGATCCGAACCACGGTGGAGGCCTGGCATTCCACACATTCACAAGTTGTGATTAATACACGTCTTGTCAGAGGTGAAGGAAGGGTTTGGCAATCAGATAAATCTGTGCCGGAACCAAGGACTGAACCCCGGACCCTCAGCACAGAAGTCTGACACCTTACCCCTAGACCACCAGGTCACCTATTGTTTATAAAACGGACACAAAATAAAAGTGAAATCAATGAAAAAAAAATTATTTTTTTTCTAGAAATAAAAGAAAGCCAGATATTTATTTTACAGGGAATATAATGTCTTCCATTCAAAGAGTTTGGTCATTAATGAGAAAATTGAGCTTTTTTCTTACACAAAATGTCAATACAACAAAAAATGTTGAAAACCATTGATCTAAGGAATTACGGTCGAAATAGATTTTAATTCTTGGGGAAAGGAGGTCAGTTTTTCGGATTTCTACCGTGGGCGGGGGGTGGGGGGTGTGACTTACTAAATAGTCTCCCATTCACCCTAATAAATGTTGATATTTTACTTATAGATCTTACCTTCCTCATCCCTAACTCATTACTGTAAATATGTGGAGGGTTGAAATATATAGTTCGATACGGTGTCTCGATTATTTGATTTTATTTACATCCATTACTGTTTCCAGCCTATGGTTTGGGTCAGTTTTTTATTCAAGCCATATATTTTCCACTACCAGCTTGCTAGGTCTGTCGTAGTTTCTTATGTCTTCTAATCTAACTTAAGACTAGGACAGGCACAACATCTAGTCCCGGCCGTTAATTCATCACTCTGAAAGGGTAAACTAACCCACATATCACCAATGATAAATTTTTCGGCCGTGCCGGGAATCGAACCCGGGACACTTAACTCATCACACAGACACACTACAGACTGAAACAAGGTGTCCATCGATTATTGGATGACTCTATTACCTATGGCTATCGATATTTATATTGTTTTACAGAAATAGTCAGACTATTTTAGAGGGCTTAATACCATTCTACTAATTGCGGTTTCTAGAGATATCGTTCAGATCTTTAATGCAGTGGTTTTCCAAAGGCTTCTTTATTTTATGCCGTTGAACATTTAGCCTGGTACATCCACCTTTATGGGGAATTTCTAAACCCAACGACAATAGAGTGCCCTAACCTTTATCTCTTCCTCCACCCTCAAATATATTGTTGACAACATAGAGGGCGACTGACTATGCCGTAGGAAAATTTCAGTAGCTTGTGCAACCATCAATATCTGAACAACCAGAAGAGTTTTATGGTAACAGACATTTTTTCTCTAAATATTAATTTCCACCCTTTGAAAAAACACTACTATAGTGAATAAATTTAAAAATGGCAAATGGACACGGGAATCGAACCCGGGATCTTTGGTTAGGTGCATCAATCCTCTACTACTGAACTATCCAGGGATCGTCCCGTACTCAGGGTCGTTCTCTACCTTAAAATATGAGTAAATAATGACCCCGAGTAAGGAACGATCCCTGGATAGCTCAGTGGTTTCGGATTGGCGCGTTAAACCAAAGGTCCCGGGTCCGATTCCACTGTTTTGTTGTCATTTTAAAATCCATCTGAATATAACTAAGTTACTGTTGATTTCCGTTATTATAATTATTTATCCTCTAAGCTTCGCCTTTAAGATAAATATAATAGAATAGCGGTGCTATCTTCCATCTGCTATAAAGGTTTTTAACAAATCTTTTTAAAGAATATGAATGAAACGTCGCTATGAGGTATATCATTAATTCCCATTGTTTATTACAAGGGCTGGATCTAGAGCTGTGGATTCCCTGTGGGTGTTAAGATAATGAAGCCCCCAAAATTAAATAATACTTTTTCTTTTCAACGTTTGGTCACATTCTTTCTTAGAAAAATTATCTGTTAAAGGCTCAATGTTAAATATATTATTTAAATAAGGAAATTATTTCCATCACAATAAATTGCATTTATAATTCAATATTTATCTTTTAAATTCCCTGTGACCTAGGGGTGTTGTTTAAGGTGGGATGGAAGGGAACGCGAGGATAAGTCAGTGTTTTTTTAAATTTTCAAAGCAAATTTTCTTTCTTGTTAAAATAAATAAAATACTACTCCATTAGAAACAAAATAGTTTAATTTTAAACATATGGTAATCTCAACGGTTCTTGAATATTTGCCAAGAGAATATTTTATTTTTATTTTCTTAAAACCGCGTCTTACTACCTGTTTGGGTTATACGCTAGTGGTTTGGGTATTGGGATGGTTGTGTCTATAGGAAGTGTACCCGCATTTGCATGAAGGGATAGTAGGAGACCCTTTTGTAAAACCCACCCTCAGTACAGATGACTGAGTTTTGAACCTTCATGTCATTGGCAGGATAGTCTAGTCTACCGTGAGAATAGCACCTTAGACCATGCGACCACTGGAGTGGGTCATGAGAATATTAATGATTTAGGAGAAACTTTTTAAATTAAGAGAAAAGTTATCATAAAATTCTATTACACCATTGATGGATATAAAATAACTATTAAACTGCTTAAACCTTGAGTATTGAAAATCAAAGTCTGATATACCTTTTTGCCACACGTGCCATTAGTAAGAAAGACATATTTTGTTTGAAATAAATACAAATATATGTAGTAATTTATAATATTTTTTAAATCGTACTAGATTCTTTTATTTCAATAGTTTTTGGGGAGGTCTTGGCGTGTTAGCCCCTGTCGCCCTTTTTCATTTAGCACTACATTTTACTACGCGTTTGGTTTATACGTTTATGTACTAATCATGCTAAATGTGTTAAGGATTAGAATGGTTATATTTATAAGTGTAATTGCATTTTCGTGGAGAGAAAATGGAAAACAATTTTTTAAACCAACCTAATTACATCCGACCGAGATTCGAACCTAGATCTCCTGATAATCGGCAGGCTAGTCTGCTGCGAGAGTAACGCCTTAGACGATTCGACCACCGAAGTGGGTGCGCCCTACTTTAAATCTGGCTCAGTTTACTCTAATGAGTAAGCACAAGCAACAATAACCTTCTTCCCTACACAACAACAAACAGGATAGATGTGAAGGCGTTGCTTTTGGTTGGGCACCATAATGGGGTGTCTGGAGGGATTAGATTAGAAAGAGCAGTCACGTGGTAATTAATTACTTTTTTTGTCACCGTGTCTTACGTCTTGTACGGGCTATATGAATAATAATAATAATTACTCTTCTGGAGTTGGGATGGGGGAAGGAAGCATTTTAAAGGTAATCCACCCGCATTCGAGTGGAAGGAGAGTGGTAAAACCATTTAGGAAAAACCCACCCTTAGTAAACCCAATCGAGATTCGAACCCCTACCTCTCAGTCTTCAGCAGGCCAATCTAACACGAGAGTGATGCCTTGGACCCATTCAGCCACAGAAGCGAGTAGTTAGTGGGAGTTATTATAATTTAGTTCGTCAAGTTTACTTAATTAAATTTATAGTTTAACTGGAGGGAAATGAGGGGATGTGGGAGGCAGATGTTTGAAATCATCGCAAAGCATCATTAATGCCCATAAAGTTTGCAGCTTTCGCGGGAAACACCTTTGTTAGGTTTGCGGTTTTGTGGACGTTATAGTATTAATCTGACTTCATCTTACTAACTCGTCTTAATATTGGGGTTATTCACATCTAGCTGAACTTGACGAGAAAGTCACTTTGAATTTAGTGAGGCATGGCTTAGAACAGTCAACTTCATTGATATAACTCAGCGTTTGTTTGAAAGAACACGGTTTTATTCCCGGTCAGTTATGAAATGTCAGGAGATTGTTTGTGTATTAAATTTAAATTAGAGATGGGTCGAATACAAATAGAAAATTTTATTTTGAATCTTGAATCGAAAAATAACTAAACTTGACAAAATATATTTTGTTCGTCATGTCGATTATCTGATAAACAGCAGAGAGAACATTATTTTAATAAATGAATTATATTAATACAATTTGGTTCTTGATTGTGATTTTATTATTTCCCTTATTACACATGTCTATTTTGAGACTTTTATAAATCTCAAATCTCTCGAATACCATAGTATTGGAAGGATATGAGGCTTCTATTGTCATATCTCTAATTTTAATGTAACCTTAAATCATTGTAGACAAAGCTCAATAAGGAAACTTGATTGGTAGTTTATTTTTTCATTTTTTTTTTTACTTTTTTGTAAATAGAGTGAATGATGTTACGATTAAATAGTTACGAAATTAGCCCCTGTACATTTTAACAAATAGTGTTTCAAATAATCACAAAATTTTAAAAAACTAATTTTGGTTAGTTATTATTATCACCGCTTCTTACTACCCGTTCGGTTTGTACGCACTAACGCTAATGTGTAATGGTAGGGTGATTGTGAGATGAAATGTAGGACCTACAGTTTAACGTGGGATCCGAACCACAGTGAAGGCCTGGCATTCCATACATTCACAAGTTGTGATTAATACACGTCTTGTCAGAGGTGAAGGAAGGATTTAGTAATCAGATAAATCTGTGCCGGTACCGAGGATTTTGGTTAGCTATTTTACAAGAATTTTTATGACAAATTTGCATATATTTTTTTACAAAATAAAATAATATATACGCTCAGTGATATGATTCAATTATTTTACACCTGAGCTCAATTTGGCAGTTTTAAATAGTTGTGATTACCGTGTGATAATTTCTATCGAAATATATTTCAAACATGAAGTGATTCTTTTCGTTAACTATCTCTGGAATTCTTCCAAACCAATTATCATAATATTTGTTAAAGAAATGCTTGTATATCAAGCATATAACCAACAAAATTAGATTTCAAAGGGAAGCTGGAATTTAAGAAAACAGAAGTTTCTTTTGATAGCAAGTAATTGAGTTCTACCATAAAAATTATATTGTATTGAACAAAATTATTTACTTCTAGGAATATCATATCAAAGTTCACCAATTTTCTATTTCTTCTTCTTCTTCTTCTTGAGTCGATAACCCAAAGATTGGTGTGATTTCAATCTATCTAGCGCTGGGCATGCACTCGGCCTTTTGACTGGTTAGTGCTGCCTGCACCATCTGGTAGAAATCCCATGTACTGGGGGAGTTCAGAAAGTGTGATGGTTCCCCTTTTCCTTCCAAACTGAATTTCTATGAATGAACGAGAAAGGGATTATCAATTTGTCAAAGAAAGGTATTTTCACATACATTCCAGGGTTATTTCTACATGCCACAATCTACATGGGCTCGACGTCTTTACTTACCCTCCGAAGAAGTTGTGCTACGGATATTTATGGCTCAAGATAAATCCGTTGACCATGGCTGGGTTCGAACCCATGATTATCGGGTTTTGAGGTGATAATTTCACCCCAAGACCAACGAGATCGACAAATTTTTAATAGCCTTGCTGAAATTAATATATAAATTACGTTAATCGGGGAATGTATGAGAACTATTATGACAGGATTTCTGATGACATAAGCTGGTTATGTAAAAAAGGTATTGAGCTTTATATCTGCACAAACAACACAAAATGTCTGAACCTATGCTGGGATTTTACTACAAACTCTTGTGACTTGGACAAGAAATAAAGTGGAATTGGATGATTTTTCGCCTGAGAGAAGCTCGTAAATTTCTAGATTGTGTGGAAGGTCTACATAGATTTTCCTAAATGTATCTCCATAAACGTAGCTTTACAAGAATTATGACAGAGTTTTATGTTACAATTTAATGATTCCCATCTCATGGCGTGGAGCTTTGGAAAGGAATATATTAAATGGTTTTATGGAGGATAATTTCTAAAGTTAATAATATGCACTATAATGTATAACGATGCAATTATTTATTGAGGATAAGGAACTGTTTCAAAAACAGTCTTTATATTTTAAATCAATACATACATATATTTACATAATAAATGTATGGAAATGGTTTAAGATTAGATAAATATCGGGCTATTTAAATAATACAACTAATATTTTTAATAAGTAAAGAAAATTAATTTGATTTTAGACAAAATAAATTTATTCTCACATACAATTCTTTAGTGGCCAAGCAATGAGTTATTTTTATTAAAATATATATTTTCTAAAATAAGTATTTAAATACAATATTCTCCTTGGCAGATTATTTTTTTCACCATATTTATTTTTAACAAAGATTGTCACTAGATTAAAAGTTGTAGCTCTATTTTTTTTTTCTTGTAGTAAATATTTACTTCGTCTCGGTATCACGTTTATGTGAAAGGTGGGTCTAGAATTTATCCAAGGATATGGTACGGAAAGAAAATTCTCTCGTAAAAACACAGATCTCACATTTCTCTTTCTTACCTTTTATTTTCATTCTCTCTTTCCGTTTTTTCCACGAAATAAATACATTTCATGAACTTTAACCTTTGTTTAAGGGCGGTTGGCAATACACCTATGTATATATTTCAAAGTTGTTCTTAGCCCTTTTTTTATATAATTATAGATAAGGACAGCTTGGTATAATACAGATAGCACAAAAAAAACATAAAATAATAGCGATCAGAACTTCATTGTAGTCAAGTAGGGTTTTTTAATTCTATATTGGTTATAAAAAAAACCTAATAAAGAATTAGTTTTCAGGAGACCAGCCAATATAGAAGCTAAGATCAACAAACCAGGAATTCATTTATTACAACAATATAAGTAAATAATATCAAGTTTAAGAAACTGTTCATCTGGTTTGATGAATTTTTGTCTATTTTTAAACGGGGATGATTTTGCGTTTTAAGGAATAAGTCATTTAAATATTTGAAAAATGGTTTTATTATAATAAACAATTTTATATATTGACATAGAAACATTCCAAAATGGAATATAAACTTCAACGGCCTTACTAAAAAAAGATAAGGCAATATAATGGAAGTACCGTTGGTACATACATAATATATTAACTTGAGTAAATGTATTGTGACATAGATAAATTAACGGTAATAAAATGTAACTCTGAATTTAATTGCTATCTAATTCCCTCTAGTATTATATGATAAATAATGATACGAGTATTATTATATTTATAAACCTATTTTTGGTTACCTAAAGCAAAAAGAAATAAGTCTTAAAGATGGAGACTGATAGCTAATATTTACTAACTAATATTATATCATAAATAAATATTATTATATTCCACAACATCTTTTGCATATTCGAAATATTTCAAAAGAAGAAGAAAACCTTGATATTTTGTCAACAGATTTGAAGTATCTCAATAAATCATTACATATATTAACATATAATCACCGTATAACCCGAAATAATAGGAGAATGTGGTGTCAAAAAAATATTTTTTTAACAGCTTCAAAACAGTATTTTAATATCGAAGAGTGATTAAGATGATATTGAAGCGTAACGGAGAAAAGGTCAGTATTTTCACAGTTTTTACAAAATCACATTTTGTTTTTCAAAATAAATAACTTATTGCTATAATAGAAACATATAGTTTAATTTTCTTCACATGGTGATATCAACAAGTTTTTGAATATCTGTCATGAGGTTAGCTGCATTAGATGAGAAACTTTTTAAATGGAGCGAAAAGTTGTCATTAAATTCCCAAACACCTTTGACAAATATTCATTAACTGTTGATATCAATATATGAAGAAAATTAAGCTCTATGTTTCTACTGGAGAAA
This sequence comes from Timema bartmani, assembly GCA_902151455.1. Classification (NCBI taxonomy): domain Eukaryota; kingdom Metazoa; phylum Arthropoda; class Insecta; order Phasmatodea; family Timematidae; genus Timema; species Timema bartmani. The sequence continues at coordinate 55,156 of CABFWB010000790.1, forward strand.
TATTTGATTTCTTTTCTTTTCCTTATCTCTAAACTTTTCTATATATCTAGATGCCCTTGATGAATAATTTAAAAATTATAAATGTGTTATGGAACAAAACCAAAACTTAATCTTCATCCTTACTTTGCATGTTTCAAGCTTCGCTCGGCATTTAAAAAGTGACCTTTTCACACTTCTAATTGGGGTTACATTAAAATAGATACAGCTAAATAGAATGTCCTGATAAACTTACAATAGTTTTATAATACATTAACGAGATTTAAACAGTTAAAATAAATTATCTTAAATCAACTATTTTAAAATTTTGAGCAATATTATAACCTCAGCCCGAAAAGACTCTTTTCTGTCAAAGTATCATTAAACTACACTAGATTACTGTCCTAAATAATTCGTTTTAAAGATATTTTATGATAATTGTTTTTAAAAACCAATATGGTAGCATTCATTTTAATCAGCCAAACAATCAACGCAACACAGAAATGCAAAGAACATCACACACACACACACAAACTTTATTTTAAAAGGTCCCCAAACTATAGTTTAGACAACAGGGGGAATCTACGTTATTTTTAACTTTTAATTCAGCCATTAACTTAAGTAATATTTTATTGAAATGTACCAGCATTGGCATAATAAGATATAAATATTTTTTTCAACATGAACATCACTTTTTTCAATTAATTAGACTAAATACGTACATACACACACACACACACACATATATATATATATATAAAATATTTTAACAGTTTTACTTGTATCCAACTTCTTTGTAGAAAATCAGAGGAATAAAACAAATGACAGTATAAAACGTCAAGCAGTAAAAACCTTGCCTTAACAGATATAGCATCCAAACTATTTTTCGTGTCACTGGGTCATCCCAGGGTTCGTGATGAGACTACATAAAGTAGGATAAACAATTGTTCTGAAACCACGAGCCCCACACCAACCTTCCACCCTCCTTCCCCTTTCCTCCACACATATGTATATTAGTAATAAACTAAGTAATAGTAGTAATAAGCTAATGAATTCCAAAATTAACTCAGACAAAATATTATTTCTAAGCGAATTTAGTGTTTCATGTTTACAAAATTTATACAAAAATAAAATTGTTCTTATAGTTGTATTGTGTATATTGTTCATACGTTATCATTAATTTATGAATGAAGAAATGCATGGGGTAAAAGGATTATTAAGTTTAACACTAGTACATTATAATTATTATATTAAAACTAATCTGGTCGTGCAATGTGTCCCATTGGCATTTGTTATACAATGAATACACCCAGCTGGGGTCGAACCCTGATATCCACGTCATCGGCAGTCTAGTATATTGCGAAAGTAGTTCCTTAGACCATGTGGCCATCGAAGTGGGTATTATCTAGCTAATATATTGTTTTGGTTAAGTGTAAGAAAAGACAGACTAGCCTAATTTTGCCAAATATAGATTTAGCTCTTGATTTGGACCTAATAGAATTTTTTGTATTTTTAAAAATAGTAGTTTATTAACATCAACAAATACCACGGTTATGAAAATTCAATGTCAAACTATAAATACATATTAACTTATTAACAATAGTGTACAAATAAACCATTTTATTTTTATAATGTATTGATCACACGATTTATGTTTATAAGATTACAAAATCTCTACTACATTAAACTTTTTATATCAATTAATATAAAACTATTTCTTGTTTGGATCATTTTCCATTAGAATTTTTGTCTTACAAAATATTCAATCAATTAATAAATCTAACGCTGTCTTAAAGCTTACAAGCTTACACTCAGAAGTACACCTAAAGTTATATGAAATTAGAAGACTTGATGAAAATACTTTTTTTTAATTGTTACCCTTAAAGTTAAATTCTGATTTATATAATTACTAATTGAAAAGTAAATATTTTAAGTAAACACGTTATTTTAAATAATATACATCCAAACTTATTCAGTAGGCATATCAATTATAGTTCTAAAGAAATTCACTATTATATTTACTTTAAAATAATTATGTATTATTTTTGTGTTCCACAAGCGTAGTACTTATTTATCAACTATTGTCAACGCTAATAAATAATCTCACTGAATTTTAATAACATGCATGCGTAAGCATAGAAGGAACATGTTTATATAGACTTCTAATTTACTAAAATGACGTCAACCATAAAAGCTCTAAAGCACGTTGTCAAGGCCGGTTGAAAAGAAGCTGACATGCATGTCAGGACAATAAACCTCTTAGTGACTCAAAAAGTACGTTGAGCTTTTATTTTCAACCTTCTAAATTTTCGCTCTCTACATAGATTTTTACATGGCTTCCTCGTTCTTTCCTGTCTCTTTCATTTACTTTTTTCCCTAAAGAATTTCTCATTTGTCTTTTATCTGAGGTTTTTTAGTCGATCCTTTTTTATTTTTGTAGGATAAAGCCTTCAGCAGAAAAAAAATTCAAAGACAAAATGACAATAAAGATTATTTCGCCGATATCGCAAAAGCATCCACTGTGTAATTCTGTCAAATAAGACGATTTATTAATTTTAAGCTTACAGTTTTTATTACCGACTATCTTTCTCTGTTTGCCAATTAATTTTTAATAGTCATTGATATTAAAGGTTAAAAAAGTAAAGTTAGGCATGCCAATATTTGTTATTAAAGGAAATGAGGAAATGTGCTTTTAGATATTTTATTGAGGTTATAAAACAATTATAACAATTATGATTATTTATCTATAAAAAGGGAAAAACACACTCACTGACACACTCATCACCGTATTTCCTCAATTCCGTGGCCTGGAAACTTGAAATTTTTCTTGAAGGTTCCGTTTAGGCCTTAGGCTATATATAAGACGAGATTTTGCGTATTTTTACCTCTAGTAAAAGGAATGTTAAAAGTTTTCAAAATTCACTGATGCAGTCTATTTTTTGAACCAATGAACATAAAGCCTTGAAATTTAAAAATAAGATTCCTTTCTGGGTGAGACTTATTTTGGGGGTTTTCAGATTTAATCCCTTAAGAAGGTGGAGAGGGGCAGAAAGTAAGGTGTGGGACTCACTGACTCAGTCATCACTCCTCATTCCCCCACCACCTAGGCCTGGAAGCTGTCGTGGGACTGCCCCTTATAACCAGAAAAGAAAATGTCAAAGGAAGCTCCAGGATATAGGGGCCTATGATTAGAAAAAAATAGCCTTTTAGAATAGATAAAAAATTAAAATTCGGCACATAGTGTAACCCCCTCCTCCCCTTTATCATCACTCATAAATAATGGTCAGGGATGATAACAAGAGAGTTATTGTATTCAGGTAATAAACAAATACAGCTTAATGAGAGATTGAGACAGCATAAAGCGTTAGGTGCCCAAAATATATATAACTTTTAGAAATGAACATTTATATAATTGGCAAAAACAGGTTTTGTGAACCATAGAACACCTCCACTGCCCAAACGGCATTATACAATATGATAACAGCAGATAGCCAACATCTGATATTTGCGAGACACCTTCTCACGCCCATAGATGGTGACTCAAAATACATTATATAATCTATAATTAAATTGACCTTTATTCCCAAATCCTATCAGCCCCATCATAATAGCAATTAACAGGCAAACAAAAATCCAGGTATTAACAACTAATCTAGTAAATATGAACTAGTCATTAAGTTTCCCTTATTGGAGATCCCCAATCAGTCCAAACAATAACAATGTGGCCCCATTTAACATACATCATCCCAATTAAATTGGACATATTGAAATAATCTGCAAAAGTTCTAATTTTGGCACTTATGCCTCCAAATGGCTGTACAAACATTATATATTAAAGCCAAAACTACAATATAGACTCACCGACCCACGGCCTCGTGCTTGACTAACATATAATAAACTTTCAACATATCTAACAATAACAAACAATTTCCTAATTAATTAAAATGGTTAGAATAGGCAGAACTGTAGAACAACGCTATCTGTTTGGTGACTGTCCCAAAAATGGTGGTACCAAAAAATATAAAACCCATCCTTTAGGTGGATAAGCAAATATTTCAATTAAAATACAGGAAACAAATGTCTTTCAAAAGATCATAATATCAAAGGCAGACAAATGGTTTGAACTAGCCGCCAAAATATAATAAATATATTCATGGCTTTAAGAGCAAATTTACTTAGATAATTTCGTGTTAAAAATCAACAAAATTAAACATTACAAGTCCGGAACGATAATTTTGAATAGGATAACATTTTAAGCCCAAAAGGTATTTAGAATCTTCTGACGTTAACTAGCCTACGACAACGTCGCTCACCTTGTAATCAGTGTGTAATGTGTGTCTACATCACAGATCTCTACCATTATATATTCTAGGAATATGCCATGTGCTCTCAAGGCGCGGGAACAAAAGGAGGGTAAGGGGTAGCATGCTTCTAGAATATGCTCTAACGTTCTACGTACCTTCAAACGCGCGCGGAAGAACAGTTCTATGAGCTTTCAGAACATGGCAGACAGAACGCATTGAATTCGCGTATATCGTTCTTCTTTTTTCTTTGGGCACGGCTCAGTTCTCCCGACGGGGAATGAACCTCGGGCCTTGAATTAGTGCAATATTATACAGTGCCACGAGTGTTGTAGAGTCGTGGTCTTGCTGAGACAAGTCAACTGGGGCCAGGATGGTGAGTCAAACAACCTCATAGGGTTCACATGTTGTAACAAGGTTACAATAGATAAATATAAACCTAATATAAACTAATATAAACTAATATAAAAACAAATTTGATGTGACATAAAATACATGTTCGATATGTAAGTCAATAGACATTTCCGGAGGACCGAATGACGTCTGATCATTTCGGAAAGTGGAAGAGCTTGAAATTGATACAACTAAAATAGAACAATACTTTTCGGTGTGGTTTGAAATTGAAATTTGGCAAACATGTAAATAAACCATAATATAGGGTAATCAACTAAATATAACAATTTTAAAATCAGGATGTGGAGACTGAAAAAGCATAAGTTAGAGAGGAGTAGTAGTTTAAAGTCATGTAAGAAAATTTAAATTTGACAAATTTGTAATAAGACCAACTCATATTAACCATAAATCTGAAAAATTTGGGATTTTAAAACAGTATGTGGAAAATGGCAAATAGAAAAATAAATTTCTTTATATGATATTATATTGGTATTTTCTATAGGAAAACAATAAAAATCTAGAAATAAACTAATACAAAAGCTTAAGATTTTCTTAAAGGGGACCCATTAGCGTTTCGATAACAATTCTAAATATCACAAGATAAATTAGTGCATAATATTTAGCAGCGGCTTAACAAATAAGATAAACAAATTAAGTTGACACATCTAGGTGAGCCGTGATGATTCTTGAAAGTCATGATGCTTATTTATTCAATATGTTTCCGTAACAGAATATATTATTTATTATTGATTTTTGGTTAACTGCGATGCTCTTTATTCCAACATACTCAGTAACAATATATATTAGATATTTTATCCAATTTTGTGATCGTGATAAGTTAAAGATTGCGTTTCCCTCTAATTGCCTTTGTGCACTCATTTTATGGAAAGGTTGACATTTTGTCCCAAAAATTGAATTTATTTTAATGTATTAACTATCAAGATTGGTTTGTGAAATCTATAGTTCAGGATTGTAGAACGAGGAACTATCAAAAAGTGGGTGGCAAGATGTTGAATGTTCTAATTTGATATAGTGTTGGTGCTGGCTAACTGTGCAAAGAACGGGTCAAACTGCTACTAAACAATATAACCCAATTTATTCAACTTAACGCATTATTCACGATTAGCACATTTGTCACACATATTAACTATTTTCTGTTATGGTGTCCTAGTACCCAATCGGGTTATACGCATAAGAACTAACTAAGCTATGTGTAAGGTTTAATATAGAGAAAGAGTACCCGCATTTGCGTGAAGGGAGAGTAGAAAACTATTTAAGAACCCTCAGTACACCCGAATAGGGTTCTAACCCCAGTCTCTCCGTCATCGGCAGTCTAGTCTATTACGAGAGAGATGACATAGACCATCCGACCTATTTTATGAACTATTTTATAGATGGCACTCCAAATTTTTAACATTTAATTTAAATGTGTATTTTGGAAAATGACACCTAGACACTATAGTGTAACCTGTTACTTTTTTGGCATCAATATTCAAAAAAAGTATCTATCCGGGTTCTTCCTGTGTCCAGGAGCATACATAGCTTTTAAGTTATAATTTTATGACGACTTAATCTTTTGTGAGTAAGCTTTATTCCTCTAACTAATGGCCGAATTTACTAAAACCCGAGACATCAAAGCAAAAGGCCGCGTTACTCGAAGGAAACGGTATTTCGTCAGAGTAATGAAAGGCTTTGTAGATCCATCCTTGTTGTAATGTTATAACTAAGTGGTTACTTTGTGCTTGGGTAGAGTTCGCTAAGTGTCAACATGGATTCCTTTCACCTCATATCCTCTCCATGTCTCCGTCTCTCTTATATGGTCTCTTTGGCTCCATTGGTATCGGCCTTCAAAAGAGGATATGTTTACATAGCAGGAAATGATTTTACATCAAAAACATCGTGTGCCTTTACGTTCACTTATAATGAACCCTTTCAGAATAATAATAATAATAATTAATTACAGGACTAAATATCTTACATGGCTGTGACGTCACTTTAATTCAATGAGAGTTAAATAATGGGACTTTATGGCCAGAAACTGAATATTTTGTTTTAAGTCTCGCAGTCTGAACAGGCGTCAAACTTAATCTCACTTTTATTTCTCAAGAAAATATTCTTGTTAATTATGTTTTTATTACCTATAGGTAAATTATTTTAAAATTTAAATGTTATTCATTGGTATTGAGCTGCAGTTTTACACGTCATACAAACATTTCAAACTTCCAAAAATTAGTTATCAGTAAATAACTCTTAATTAAATTTTTCCCCAGGAATCAAGTATACAGTTTTATTTTTCATGTCAAACACTACCTAGAAATAGGCCTACATTTTAAACAAAACCGCTAAAGCCATGTTTAAAACCTTTGTGTTTTTTAAAAACCACTTAAACTTAAAGAAAATTAGCCTTTATTTGAGGAAAATAATAACAATCATAAAAATTACTCATATAATATATGACCTTATAAATATAAAATGTGAACCAAATCCATCAAGCAATTTCAGCTTTAGTTCCATGGATAGATAGACAGATACAATTGAAATACTTTTTTTGTGTTAGGTATATAAAACGTAAAGAATAGTCGTACTATTTAGGCCAAAAAATGCCTACCAGAACAATAATTTACACATATGAGAAATTAAATTAGCTATTTATTTAATTTTTGTTAGCACCGTGTCTTGCTATCAGCTTGGAATAAACACATATATACTATCACTCTCATGTGTTAAGAATGAGGAAGTTAGAATTTCTTAAGGAAGTTTATGCCCATTCGCGTCTAGGGCAAGTGTAAAACCACTTAAGTAAATCAACCCTCAGAACAACCGACTGCAATTTGAACCCCGATCTTCCGTCATCGATAGTCCAGTCTATTGCAAGAAGAACTTCTTAGACCACTCCACCAAAGCTAGTGGAACTTTATTGAATAGTGGCTATGCTATTTATTGACGATGAAATAATTTTTTTTAATGGTGGTGTTCAGTACATGTAAAATAATCTCCTAAGGAATCTAGCCTGATTACCGATCCCCACTCATCTCTCCTGATTACGCTAATGCTGGAAATTGACTCGTCTCAAATGTGCCTCCATCCTCTCAACCCCACACTTTATTCTCAGATCAACCCTCAAGATAAGTGGCTTACGTTAGCAAATTTTTTAAATCTTTTAATTAAAGACACGGCTTGTTTATTTTTATAATAGTGACTAATGTATTTTAAATATCCAGTAGTTATAATAGTATTTTTTATAAATATTTAAAATAACATTTTTACAGTCAACAAATTATGTATGAATAAATTATTATTATATTTAAGAAATTTAATTTTTATATTTTAAATAATAAATATGTTTTAAGGTGCGGCATATTACGAAGACGTGATTATTCTTGCTTGTCTATACGTGTATACGTTTGGCTTGTGGATGCTTGTATCTTAAGAGGGAGATTCAGAAGAAATTCATTTTAACATCTAATTTTACTAGGAATTAATTTGAGAACGATCGACAAAACTAGGGATTTATAGTTATATAATTTAATAACCTTAGAAGATATTGTATACCTTAAATAATATATTACGTTAGAAAGCTTGATATTACTTATTTTATTCAGACTGAAGTATTTAGATGGTTTTCACACCATTACAAACATTTCGGTGTAGTCAATGAATTTTTTAATCAAATTAGTTCGAGCTATATAAAAAATCACATGCTCATACATAAATGTATTTTACTTAATCGGATTGACTATTTAATTGGTTTTAGTAAATGTTTAGTTATTGTTGTACCCTTAAAATAAGGATACACAGTAGGTAGTTGATGTTAATTATTAATGAAGTCGCAGGGGTTAATATATTTTATAATGTTAAGCGCTTGTGAGAAAATTATATATTGAAGTTTACTAAGAACGTTATTAAAACATACAATTTATATCATCAGTAATATTAATCAAACCGCAACGAAGAAACATCTACTTGGGAGTATCGATTCCCCATTAGCTAATATTATCATAGCTATCTGAGATCGAAAAAAAGTAAATTATATATTTAAACTAATTTTAAAATAAAGGCTTGACGTATACTTATAAGTAAATTCTTTTTAAATCAATGTAGAACTATATAACTCGTCATAGTACTTTCATTCCAGTTGTTATATCGCCGCAAAATACTGTCTTCAGCTACTTGTCTCTTACCCAAGTAAAGCAGGTACTGGGGTGTAATATAACTCCTCCTGACACAATCATCCTTGCTATTATAGCGCCATGAGTTACTGTCTACAGCAACCTGTCTATCACTCTAGTATTGCATATAGTATAGATCCGCCTGATATAATCATCCTTATTATTCTAGCACCGTGAGATACTGGCTGCAGCAATCTGTCTTCCACCCAAGTAAAGCAGATAGTATAGCTCCTCCTGACACAATCATCCTTGCAATTATAGCGCCGTGAGCTACTGCCTACAGAAATCTGTCTATCAGCCAAGTATAGCAGATAGTATAGTTCCTCCTGACACAATTATTCTTGCTATTATAGCGCCGTGAGTTACTGTCAACAGCAACATGTCTATCTCATAAGTAAAGCAAGTAGTATAACTCCACCTGACACTTTCATTCTTTTTATTATAGCGCCGTGAGATACTGTCCCCAGCAACTTGTCTGTCACTCAAGTAAAGCAAATAGTATAACTATCTTGGCACATTTATATCGTTTACAAAACAAGCTTTCTTCTAAGTAAGGCAAATTCTAGAATTTATTATGGACACTAAGCTTATTGTGTTGAAATTTTTTGTCCTTATAAAATTATTCATATGTTTCTTTTTACTTGTTCTTTAATTTCCCATTTGCTTCGGTGGCCGCGTGGTCTAACGCGCTACTCTTGCAATATACTGTACTATATTGCAGATGGCAGGGAAATTAGGGTTCCAATCCCAGTCGGATATACTAAGGGTGTTTTTCCTAAATAGTTTTCCAATCCTCATTGACACGAATTCGGGTACACTTCATCTAAATTCAACCTTACTCATCCTTAACTTGTTAGCGCAATTAGTATAAATGCATATAGCCTGAACAGGTGGTAATACGCGGTGCAAAAAATATCCTCTTTATTTTGTATTTTACAATCGATGTGTATCGATCGTGTGTTAATCCGTTTCTTCGTAATATTAAATAGCCAAAATCTTCATTTCAAAGTGCCTCATATCCTCTCCTTACCGTCTATTTTAAGCGCCGAGATAATTAATATTGTGGTGAGAAATCTCCATTCCATTTGGAACTCCTTTCAAAATCCAAACTGAGCCTCCGTCTACCACAAGCTTACATCGACTATAATTACCTAATTTAGGGGATCCACTTCTTGAGACAAGCTTTTGGTTCAAAGACAGAAGTTGTAATTAATTTAACAAAGAACATGGTGCTGTGTTTGTTTTTGTAACTATTGTCTATATAATATTTTAATGTGCTTTATAGATATGCATGTATTTATCATTTCTTTTGTTTATTTGAACATGTTTTCCATAAATGTTAGTGAAAGCGATAGAAATATATTTAATTATTTATTTTGAAAATTTATTTGAGAACAATTAATTAATTTAGAACGAGATTTTAACGTTGGGCTTAAGGCTATTGTAACAAGACAAGATAAAAGCGAGACTTGGAGATGGAAGAAAACAATTGACATCGATAAATATTGAAGCTGTTTTCGATGTTAATAATGCTAATAATTACTAGCCTAAGTAATCAATTTTAAAGAATGAAAAAGTCAGCAGTTTGAGGCCTTAGCTTACTCAGTAGAATGTATGCCTTCTAATCTAAAGGTCCCGAGTTCAATTTTTTGTATTACGGGCTGGATATTGTGTTTAATCTAGATTTACGTTAGTTTCTAATTTTGTATGCTGATGTAATGGCTGGTTTATAAAGTGCCAGTTAAATACCTCAAAAACAAAGCGTTAGAACATTAAATTTCTCGATTACAGTTTTTTTTAGCTGTATATTTATTTTTCAACCTTTTATAAATAAATAATTTAAATCCCAAAACATGTATAATACATTTGAGTGAAACTTTTTTAAATAATATATTATGGGCTAAGCTTATAGCCATAATAAACTACAATATTTAAAATGTACAATTCAAATTGTAATTGAATAGACGGATTGATTTGAGGATAATTTGTTTAATATATATTGACAATTTAACATTTATTAAGTGGGCAGTCTTTGTCATATTATCCGGTTGCCCTATCACGGATTCATAAATTAAAACTTTAATTGGTGACCTAGTGATCTAAGGGTAATATGGCAGACTTTTGTACTGAGATTCCGGGGTTAAATCCCCAGTCCCGGTACAGATTTATCTGATTGCCAAACCCTTCATTCACCTCTGACAAGACGTGTATTAATCACAACTTGTGAATGTGTGGAATGCCAGCCCTCCAACGTGTTTCAGATTCCATGTTAAACTGTAGGTCCTCCATTTCATTTCACAATCACCCTACCATTATACATTAGCATAACTGCATACAACCCGAACGGGTAGTAAGATGTGGTGCTAATAATAATAATAATAATAATAATAATAATAATGATAATGATAATGATAATAATAATGATAATGATAATAATGATAATAAAACTTTAATAAAAATAAATTAACACCTATCTTCACTAATATAACAAGATAAACCTGTCACAGAGGAAAAGATACGATTCAAAACCCAACAAAAATAACTCCACTTCATGATTATTTCTTAGATTAAGTAATTTATATACCCAAAAAAATGGAAGCACCCACAAAGGGATTAGTCTCGTTTTATCTGACTTTATGGATATGTGCATTGGATTCGCAGCTGGGTGTATTGGAGTGGTATTTTTATTAATGGTTTCTTACCCTCTCTCCAAACAAATTCATGTGCACTTTGTCTAAACTTTACCTTCATCATCCCTACGCTATTTGTGTTAATATGTATATTAATTTTACACACACACATACATATATATCTTTGCACACAGTTTTGCAAAAATTATACTTTTTTAAACTGAACTCAAAATATATGTTTTTATGTGAGTGTACTCCCCGTTCATAGGATAAATCCCTTAACATCTTGGGAGGGCGCCCCCGCACCTCCCTTTCTACCAGGACCCTTGTATTCTGGAGGGTTCTCAGGGTAATATCCTGTTGATTACACATCCTCGGGACCACCACCCTTGAAGGGTGCTTCGGTACAGACAAATAAAGGGTAAAAGGGAGAAAGTCACATTACAAACATTTTCCAGGAAAATAATTTTTATATCATAAAGTCCAAAAATATCCCATTAAATTCTTTTTACTTTATCTCTCGACATTTCGGAGTAGAAGTATTGCTATCGTCAAAAAAAAATCGAACTCGACGTTTTAATAATGTCGACGTTTCATGACCCCCTGAAACCAACAAAGTGGTTTTCGCTGTGCCATATGTCTGTACTTCCGTCTGTCTGTACCTCGGGCTAGAGCTGAAACTCTTTTCTAGAGTGGGCTAAAACTTGGTATCTTTGGTTTTGATAAGTTTCCGCTGAGGTATTTTTGTAATTAGATTCATAACCCTAAATTTAAGGGTAGTTTACTGAAGAGCATAAAACGAAGTAATAGATTTTCTTGAAATTTGCTCTAACGATTTTGATTAAATTTTAAATCTAGACACTTTTTATTATTTTAAACAAGATGGCAATTTTTATATTCCCGTAAAAATAATTTTTAGGCTAATTTACATAAGTGAAATTTTCCAACTTTCACAATTTCTCCACAATTGAGATACAAAATATCTTATCAATTTAAAGTTGTAGTAATATTAAAGATATAAATCTTTTATTTGGAAAACATATTTATAAAACCATTAGTTTCTGAGCTATAAGCGAATATATATATATAGGTCCTTAAAAATGAGTTTGATTCTTACAATCTTTGGTGTACAAAGATGTTTTTCATTGCTGAATTTTTCTGTAACAGTATTTTAGTTCCTAATGCCATATAGTAAGTAACAGTGTATATTATGTCATTTATGATCTTTAGTGTAGTGGTTCTACGACAATGTATACATCTATTATTTCGTTTCATAAATCTTAAAGAGTTTTTAGTAAATTTCTTATATAAGCTAAAAGTGGTAGAAAGTCCGTTTGGTGCACAGTTTAATTTATTTTAACTAATTTAAATATGACAGTTATCTGTTTTAACCATGATAATATAAAGTGCATTATAAAGTATCATGGTTCTTTATCAGATGGAAGCACCAACTCATTTGGGGTAAAATTTGAATTTCCCCCTTTTTATCCTCTACCCTTCAAATCTAAGAGATAATTAATTCGATATATTTGGATAGTAGTATTGCCACACATAAAAATTATTAATGGCATGGTTTTCCTTGTGCTTTATTTAGTATATTTAAAGTATGATTTAGAATCTAAAGTATTTTAAAGGGTGTGACTCCATAGCTATGTCAAAATGTAATAGTAAACTATTTTTCATAATAAACACACAATTTTAAAATATTTATAAAAATAAATTACCACATAAACTTATCTAACACACATCTTGCTTTGGAACTGAAAAAAACATAAATTAACAGGATACTCTTTCCAGAATTTCCAATTATTAATAATTAATAAAAATTATACTCGTGAAATTATTCAAACCTAGGCATTTTATTTATATTACTTGAGATATTTTGTAAATACATATTCTACATTGTTCTCCAAATGCGTTATAGTCAAATGTTGAATATATTAACTCTTAATTTGTTAGATTAGATACATCATTTTATTTTATAATTCTTTATTGAAGGAAAATATAACCTCTCCTGCTGTCTTTAAAAAATCAAGGAGCTAAGCAAATATTTTCTTAAGTTTTATAAAAAAATCATTTTCTTAATAACTTGTGTCAATAGGTGTAGTGGCGAAATATTATTTATATTTTAGCTTTTACACCTAAACAAATTAAAACTTTCATAAATATTCACAGAAATGTATTATTTTCCACCTTTTTTCGCTTATTTAGGTGATTTCCTCTCAAAGGCTATCTTTATTGATACTGGTCTGAGTTTAAAGTGCTAATAGCATTTAATTTGTTTAAATTATTTTAAAATAATAAACATCAAAACATTGTTATATATTATTACAAATAGCCTGACAAATTTATACCATTTACTATGTTTTGACTACAAACATCAAAACATTGTTATATATTATTACAAATAGCCTGACAAATTTATACCATTTACTATGTTTTGACTACAAACATCAAAACATTGTTATATATTATTACAAATAGCCTGACAAATTTATACCATTTACTATGTTTTGACTACAAACATCAAAACATTGTTATATATTATTACAAATAGCCTGACAAATTTATACCATTTACTATGTTTTGACTACAAACATCAAAACATTGTTATATATTATTACAAATAGCCTGACAAATTTATACCATTTACTATGTTTTGACTACAAACATCAAAACATTGTTATATATTATTACAAATAGCCTGACAAATTTATACCATTTACTATGTTTTGACTACAAACATCAAAACATTGTTATATATTATTACAAATAGCCTGACAAATTTATACCATTGACTACAATATTGCCAAAGTTTTTTTCCGAACATTGATAAATGCCGAACAGCTAAAATATTGACATTTACATCCAGATTTAATTCAAATCTTACAGATTCGTATACAATTTTAAAACATATTTCAACAAAATATATCGGATGAGTATGTGATAATTTTTTTAGAACAAAGATATTCGCAGCCTAGAGCGTTAGCTGATACAAACTACTAAAAAAAAAAAAGTGAGGAAATTACTTTATGCAAGATTATCCTTTTAAATTCTTGTTTTCCATGTTGGATAAAAGCACATATTTATTAAAACGAACAATAAAATCTTATACCATGTTTAGGTATTTAATATATTTTAACCTTATATTTATATGAATATTTATTTTTGTCATTATTTTATTGCTAGAAACTCAAACAATTGTAACGAAATTCTGTGGCTCTAAACTGTATGTGGGGTTTAGTTATGCTTTGAAGAAATCAGTATCTCATAAAGGAGAGAGGAAAATAGAGCAGTTTGTCCCAAGACCCCCACTTTCGGGGAATGGGGGTAGATGTTTTCTCAAGGTGAACCAAATGCAGCAAGTGATGGATAGTAAGACAAAACACAATTCTAACCTAAACAACATTATCTAAGCTAATCTATGGCATACACACAATCATAACCTAAACACGACTATCCTAATATAAGGTACAAAACGGTACATAAAAAAGGAGATAAAAAGTTTTTGGTTGGTTCATGGTGTGGAGATAGTACTATGGCTGGGGTCGAAATAGTTCTGCTGAAAGATTGGTGGGATTGAATTAGTATTTTACCCCTAAGTTAACCTGAAATCAATTAATCCATCTATTTAAAAAAAACTGTAGGAAGGGTGTTTCAGATAATACAAACTTTCTTTACAATATTTTCTTAGAATTTTTCGATAATTTTAGTGTTAATTTATTGGTATTAAGACTAAATATCAAAAGATGACAGCTGAAAACCACACTTGGTTAATGAATGTAGATTATATGAAAGTAGTTATATCTCACTTACGGTGGGAATGTAGGTGGCATATTGAAGAAGATTCTTTATTGCACATCTGCCGAGGACGGGGAGATCAAGGTTCAAATCTGGGTCGGGTGAATTTGGGGTGGTTTTTCCTAAATGGTTTTCCACTCTCCCTCC
This sequence comes from Timema bartmani, assembly GCA_902151455.1. Taxonomy (NCBI): domain Eukaryota; kingdom Metazoa; phylum Arthropoda; class Insecta; order Phasmatodea; family Timematidae; genus Timema; species Timema bartmani. Next base: position 70,573 of record CABFWB010000790.1, read on the forward strand.
ACGCAAATGCGGGTTCACTTCCTCTATATTCAACCTTCCAATTCCTAACCCATTAGCGTAATTAGTACTTAATCGTATAACCAGAACGGGTAGTAAGACGCGGTGCTAAATAAAAAAAAAATATTGCACATATTGGATGAAAATTTTATTAGAATCTTTTTAAAACCCTTTTTATTGATAATATTATAGTTTACCCAAACAAATAATAATTATTTCTTAATAGGTTGACATTAGTGACTTTCATTCAAGGTTTTCAATAAAGAACCTTTTGTCATGTTGCTTAACTACACTCTCACCGTAGATGAGCTAAAAACTACCTTCTTTTCCGACCTTGTTTTAACTATAGTTTACAAGCTCATTGAAACTCTCGTATATTGAGTGATAAGCCATTAATACCTTTCCTATCCCTTTCCCTTTGAAGTCACCATCCTAGATTCCTAAATCCCTACCATACACGTGTAAAGAGTTCTCAAATTAGCGCTTCAACTTCAATTTCCATGGAAGCAAGCATACACTCTTCATAATTCTGCTTGTGCTAACTTGAAAGCTCCATTATTAATTACTTCACCAACATCTGGATTTATTCGCTTGTAGTACAGAATTTCTCCAGAACTATTTGTCAACGTTATTCTTGAAAGTTGAAGGGTGTATTTCTCGAGAAACATTTGAAGAATACAGTATATTGCTCTTCTATTCATCAAGTTTCCACGATGTCATGTGAAAATTTGTCTCTTCTTTTTTAGAATTTCTTGTTTTGTCGAAACTAAAAAAAAAAAAAACTATTCGTTATAATGTAACATTTTCTATAGTGAATAAAGGGATGAATTAATTTTAAAAGTTTTTGAGAGATAATTGGGAAATTATATAATATCAATAAATTACATACCTCAATAAATATTTATTGTTAAGGTGTCCGCCTCAGTCAGCGAGAAATTCAAGTTATTTGGCCAGATCGGTTGATTAACCGGTAGCTTTAAGTAAAATCGTAAGCCAAAGTAGGATGGTAAGGATTGCGAGTTAGGGGAAGTATTTTTGAATTTTTTATATCAAAATAATTTTTTCGGCAAAATAAATCAAATATTTCTCCAATATAATAATATATTTTTGAATTTTTTATATCAAAATAATTTTTTCGGCAAAATATTTCTCCAATATAATAATTTAATTTAACTTTATCCACATGGGAATTTCAACAATTCATTAATATTTGTCAAAACTGTCCTAAATTTTGATGATAACTTTTCATTTAAAGAGTTTATCATCAAAGGCTAATATGCTCATGACAGATATTTAATAACTGTTGATATCACCATGTGTAGAACATTAAATTTTATAATTCTACTGTAGCAATTTTGATTTATTTGGTCTTAAAAATTTGTTTACTACAAAAATTCAACTTTTTTCTTGCCCTCCCCTCTATCTCACCTTAAGAGAATTTGTTTTAATGTAGGAGAAGCTCTCCTTGTTTAAATTATAGATTAAAAATTTAGAATTATAAATCATTTTAGAAATCCATATTAAGATTCTTCTTTAATCCATTTTTTCTTCAGGCTGAAATATCATACACCCGCATTAGAATTACTTAAAGTCGGTTTAGTCAGTATTTGATCCATCCCAGTGAGGTAGAGTTTTGTAAATGAATTTCACTTCTCGGTGCACGTCTGCTCGGGCTGACAGTTTGACTGATCTTGACACCCCCTTCTAAAGGCTGGGGATAGAATTGTTGGGTGGGTGGAGAGTGGAAAGGTTAAAGTGGGGTATGCAGACAAAATTAGATTCGTGCGCTGCATTGCACCGTTCTGGAGAGAGCAAATTATATCCCCATCATGAATATTGGGAGGGGAGGAAAAAAAGAGATAATCTCAAGATACTTGTTTTAAGGTGTCTTCGTCTCCATTTTAAAGTTCGCAACACGAAAATCACCTGTCACTTCTATTGTTTGTCTTAAATATGACAAGATCAAGATGTAACCTTTTTGCGTTTTAAAATGTAAAATAAAACATTATACCTAAAGGAGGGCTGGAAATGGACGCGAGTTGTTGATTAATACAAGAATGTTTGCGTTTTTTATAACATATTTACACACCCAATAAAATATTGCTTCCCTAGACACGTTAAGTTTTGATTGTTTTTTTACTCAAACTAATCTCAACACTGTTCTTGAATAATTTTTATGGGCAACATTGAATTTAATAATTATTTTTCTCTTCAGTTAAAATTTTTATCAACAAATGCCAATATGTTCCTGAAACATTTTCAATAACAGCTTTTGATATAACTTTTTGTAGAAAATAAAACTAAACGTTTCTGCTGAGCCAATATTTTATTGATTGTGCAAACATAAATTGTTATAAAAACTCCAAAAATAATAACTTTGCCTTTTGTTTCATCTCACCTTAAAGTAAGGTTTTTGCGCCAAGCTATGTAATAGGTTGCGAAAAGTCGCGAAGGCAATTAGTTCCCTCAAATCTGAAGGCTTGCCAATAGACAATATCAAGAAGATAGAGCAATTTATTTATCTAAGATCAAGAAACTATACACCCCCTAACCACACCTTGAAAAACCTAAATACCACAGAATCATCTTCCCCAATTTCCAAATGACCTCTTTCTCTAGTGGAATTGCAAACATGGTAACGATAAAGTTTTATTATTTTGTTTTATTTGTTTTATTTATTTTTTATCAGCACGTCTTACTACCCATTCGGGTTGTACGCGAATGTACTGATTACCGCAAATGTGTTAGAGATGAGGAAGGTAGAATTTAGAGGAAGTGTACCCACACTTGCGTGGAGATGGAGTTGAATATTCGAATCCCGACCTCATCATCGTCAGCCAGTCTATTGTGAAAGTGATGCCTTAGACCATGTAGCCACTGAGGCGGGTTATATTATTATTTCTACTATTATTTTTGACATCAAGGCTATGAAGGGCTTAATTTTAGGCTGTAGAAATGAAGAAGCACACCCGAATCTGCGTAAAAATACTTATGTGAAAACCAACCTAAGCCAAAATTTAAACCTCAATTTCGTCACCACCGGTTTATTGAGAGAACTTAGGACACGTGGCCACAAACGCAGATTTTGGTTTTAAAATAGTGGTGTTATTTCTTCAACCAACTTAAAATACCGTTTAATAAATTTATAATTTTCAATTTAGGCTTCTTCTACTGTGTAATATTACGGACTCAAAAGAAAACCACTTCACCCGAAGGCTCAATATATCTTGTTATTTTTTATCGACGAGGGCTCTCTCTCTCTCTCTGTCCCAAAGTATATTCCCTAAAAGATAAAAATGAAGATATAAATACTTTTAAAGAATTCAAAAATACCTTTCTCAGACGTGCTGTTAGGCCAATTTTGGTAGAGATAGGAAATTAAAACCCATCAATATATAATAGGAAAAATACCTATAAAATCTCTATGAGTTCACCAAATACATCCTTTTTCTTTGTAAATATAATGATTGTTATTAGTCCTTATAATTCACACCCCAATCAATTTAAAAGGAATTAAATTTATTGATCTAAAATGAAAAGACTTTGCTTCTAATAGTTTGTAAATGTTATCATAAAAAATAAATATATATTAAAAAAAACTATTTTCACACATGAAATGTATAGAGCACCTAGAGTCGTCAAACTTGTTGAAGAGAGTTTGGGGTTGCGGGGCAGAGGATAGGGGGACTGGATACGATTTACCTCCCTTTCGTGTATTCGATTTATTTTATTTTTTAAATAGTTGATAAATTTATTCCGATTACATTCTTTTCACTCTCAACCTCAAGTGTCATTTTTTTTTAATACTTCTTGTGGCATTCAATATTTAAATTGTATTCTCCCTCTCGCGGGCAGTGTAGACATGCATATAGCTGAGACGTATGACGTGGTCCACAAAAAATATAGTAGATATTTTTTAAATGCAATATTTTAAAGAAATGCAATATATGTATTCATCTGATACGATGGTCTCATGGTCAAAGGCGTTTAATTTGCAGTAAAATGGATTGCAGATGAAGGGCAGATCGTGATTCGAATCTTGGTCAGGTGGAATAAGAGTGTTTTTTTCTTAAATTGGTTCCCACTATTCCTCCACGCAAATGCGGGTACATTTACTTTCAATTACTACTTCATATCCCTAACCTAACGGTTTAATTTATACTTAAATTTCGAACGGATAGTAAGTAAGACGTGGTGCACAAAAATAATAGATTATTATAAGTTAGAACAATTTTCTATATTTCTCTATTGTTTTAAATTATTATTTATTTACATTATTAACTTACATTATATTTAAGACATAATTATTAGCCCTAGTGTAAATGGATAAAACAAAGAGGTTAACGGTGTGGATGTAAGCGACCAAATTAAAGTCACGCTGACGGTTAGCAGCAGCACCCAACTATTTTGTAAGAGGAGTTTGTAACCGCACTTGATGAATGAATCACTGATCACTAACGATCACGCCGTCTGTTCTACAAGGCACTAATATACACCCACTAATTGTCTATGTTCAATAATTAATCATGATGATGACGTCAAACCAATTATCTACCATCTACACACACACACACACACAAACAAACAAGCTCTGTTGCTATTCAGCTCTAGTTTTGTATCAGGGTCGCAGGAGGTTTAGAGGAGGCCTGTGGTCGGGAGTGTATGCAAGGTTTTGGTGGGGGATATTCACATTAACATTTCTACCATCACTAAAGTATGTGGCTTATTTCCAATTTATCGTTCGTAGCTGAGATTTTTGTTAGACAAAAGATCAAATCATATATATATATATATATCGTACGATAACATTTGTAAGAAAAAATAATTTAATTTGAAAATAATATTCACAATCATCCAAATTATGAAAATTAGTTAAAAGTGAGGGTAATGAATATATCATTTCTTTATTTTGTAACAGTTTAAATTATATAGAATTATAATGTTTGTCCAATATAATGGCACAATCTATAACAAATTTATATCTCATTGCAAAATGTTGTATTCGCGACTTTTGTCAAAAATAAAATAGCGTCGCATTGTATTATGGTTAATGATAATTTTCACGGACCTCACAAAATCAATGATGGTGCCACCATTTTGCTTATTTAAAATAAGTGTAGCAACATTATCGTAGAGAGGGGATTATAAAACACATATTTTACGTAACTTCTGAGATGGTAAAAAATCATAAATAATAGCTTTATAAATATTTGTATTTAATTTATAAAGAGTGGTGCAAATACGCAACTTAAATATATACAAAATATTATGCTGTAAATAAATCTAATAAAATTGGTTGATGGTATCAATATAATTATTCGTCTCAAACATATTTTAGTTTATATTATTATATCAGCTCAAATGTAATAATTTAATAGATTTAACCTGAAACAGTTAAAGTTATGAAATAGATTATAATTTCAAGATAATTTATTTTTATGCTCAGCAATTATACAAATATGGTTAAATATATAAGTTTGTACTTATAAGGGAAACATATTTTTCATTTTTATTTCAATAATGGGCGTATTAAATGAATTCATATATTAACTATTCGCTTTATTTATTTCTTACTTTACTGGTTTAATTATTTAATATTTTTCAAAGAACACTCTAAAAAAAGGTAATAATAACAATAATTATTATTCACATGCAAGATATTTTCAGATAAGCATGGTTTCTACCATTCAATTACGCCATTTAAAATTAACATACAAATTACAAATTAGATTAGCCTGTTTAATTTGCATTTAAAGTTATCTATAGTGAACTTTAAAAACAAATAGGTCCTATGTTTAATACGTAATGTATAGTTACAGCGCATTAAAATGTATTTGCAAAATGTAATCAAAGTTAATACACGTTCCGGCAATGTGCACACCCGAAAGCACACGTACTAATGTGTACACATGTGCACACGTACTAATTGCGCTCATGTGGTAGGTATAGAAAAATTTGAATTCAAGGGAAGTGTTTCCGCATTTGCATGGGCAACAATTTAGGATAAACCAACCTCACTAGACCCAACCGGGCCTCAAACCTCTCCCCTTCACCTGGAGTTCAGACTATTGCGAGAGTCACACCTTAGAGTTAGACAACTCTACAATAGAAGAGGGTTCGATAAGACACGTGATCCTCCTTGGTGGCCGCATGGTCTAAGGCGCCACCCTCACAATATACGGGACTTCCGATTATGGGGAAATCGTGGTTACACGCAGCTTGGGTTTACTGAGAGTGGTATTTCTTAAATGGTTTCACACACTCTCTCCACGCAAATGAGGGTACACATTCTTTAAATTCTACCTTCTTATTCTTAACCCACTATAGTAGCTGGTACATAAGTGTATAACCCGAATGGCTAGTAAGACGTGGTGCAAAAAAATAAAAATAAGACGTTTGAAATAGATTGCGGGCTTTTCATGTTTTCATTCCCATTCTCGTTTGTTGATGTTAGTCCTGTTCTCTCCTTTGCCTTTATCTTCACCTTATATCCTCTAAGTGTATGTTTTTATAACTAGTGTAAAGGTTTATTTTAGGTTAAAAAAACTTATTAGTGGTTTGTGTTACAGTGCATCATTATTAAACCATCACAGAAATGATACTACGTTATAAATAACAGCTTGCGAATTCTAGTAAACTGTCCAAACATTTTTCTTCAGTAAAAGTTTTTCTGATCCCATTCTAAATATTCAAATGACACAACTTTTTCATAAAGCTTTCCGCCATAAGTAGTGTAAGAATTTTAATTCTATCAAGGCATACTTTTATTTATCTTTAATTATCCTTAAGTGGTTATTTATCTTAAATTTACTATTTCCAACGGTCATTGCATTGCGTCGAAGGAAACAAGAATAATAATGCCTGTACAGTTATTTTATCAAGAAATTATTATTATTAAACTGGAGTTTTATCCGTCTTATCATCCTCTATGAGATTTGAAATGGCCGCCCTATACAAGGAGTAATGAAAATGACTCCAACAGTGAGGAAGGGGGAGAGCAAAGAGGAAGCGTGGCTTGTTATGAAGAATCAAAAAGACGCTGACTTGTAAAGAATTCAATGGAATAAAGCAGTGTGTTAATTACCAGTTTTATTAGTGCCAATTACACA
>CABFWB010000790.1:80843-118998 GCA_902151455.1 Timema bartmani
CACCCTCAGTACAACCGACTGGGATTTGAGCCCCAAAGTCACCGGCAGTCCAGTCCATTGTCTTTGACTTAATAATTATGATGATCTATAATAATAAAATAGTAACACCTTTATAACTAATTTTATTTATTTATTTAGCACGGCGTCTTAATACCCGTTAGGGTTATACGCTTAAGTACTAATGGGCTAGGAATGGGTAAGGTTGAATTTAGAGGACGTGAACCCGAATTTGCGTGGAGGGAGAGTGGAAAAACCATATAACTAATTATTTTATTTTTGCACCCCACTTCTTACTATTAAGGCTATCCGCATATTTACACTAATGTTCTAGGAACGAGGTAGGTAGAATATATACAAAATATACCCCACTCCACCCAAATGTAGAGCTGGAACCCATTTAGAAAAAAAAAACACCCTCAGAACACGTGGTCGGGATTCAAACCCTAACCAACCCGTCATCTGATAACCAAAAAAGATGAGACCAACGACTTTGTTTACACGCTCACTGATTTGAGATGTTTATATTGTAGTTCCACCCCCATTAAGTGGAGGAATTCTATTTGTTATGTTAATATTTACCATCCTATTCACTTTATTACGCTCTCTATTAATCATTTTTACTCATAGTTTTGGAGTATTGAGACAGGTATCTGATGAATTTATATAAAGATCCGTGGTCTATATCTGCCCAGCACAAATATAAATTAATAAAACTAATATTATGCGTATCATGTGAACCTTGGTTGTGGTCATTATCGTCACAGATTAAAAAAAATTATGTTCATTTAAATCAGATACTTTAGATCGATACTTTAATCTTCACGTGGGTCCGAATCAGAAAGGTTTTTCTAAGTTCACTATAAAAGCGTTCTTAGAAGCTAACAACAAATTTTTTTAAATATAAGTCTCCCATCCTCTCTCCAGGCTATATATATGTATTTATATATCTGCTTTTCTCACACCTTGACCAAATCATGCTTTCTCCTTAGCTTATAAAGTAAAAGTAACTATTATACACCACACTGGTCCAAAATAATATACACTAGTAGGCCTACTAAATTATAGCCTAATAATGGTGGTTTCCTGTGCACTGGTATTAAAATATACTAATACTAATATCATCATAATCGTTTTAAATCATACTAAGGCTTATAATCCTCATACTGGTTTCAAATCATACTAATGTTAGTAACCTTCACACTGGTTTAAAATCATACTTATGCTAATAACCTTCACACTAGATCTAAATCAAACTAATTATATTAATCACCACACTGGTTTTAAGTCATACTAATGCTAATAACCAACACACTGGTTTTAAATTATACTAATACTAATAAACACCACACTGGTTTAAATCATACGTGTGCTAGTAATCGCCACACTGGTTCTAAAGCATACCAATGCTAATAACTACCACAGTGGTTTTAAATCATACTAATAATAATAACAACCACACTGGTTTTAGATCATACTAATTCTAAAAACCACCAAACTGGTTCTAAATCATGTTAATGCTAATAGCCAAAACACTGTTTCTAAAGCATACGAACTTCATTTACATCACATTAGTACTAAATCATACCAATGATAATATCCTGCACACTGGTATTAAATAATACTAATGCAAATACACAAAACATTAATCCTAAAACATTATAATATTAAGTACCTGTAAACCCTATCACTTACAAAATAATGTTAGAAACAAATTGTATCTTATAAAATATTGAAAATAACTGTGAGACTAATATGGTAAAAACAAACCTAATTTCTTACATTTCAAATTGAACTGAAGCCTTTGGGGTCAAATATATGCACACTATGTTTGCGTCTAAGCCCTTTGAGATAGTTCATGTGCTAGTTCACAGCCTATTTTAATCACTGGATAGCCAAAAAAACCATCAGTTCACTAAAAATATCATACTATATTGGTGGGTACAGTATCAACACTTCGTAATGTACTGGTTATTACACCATGAATAGGAATAATTACTCGGAATTCGAGCAATTAAGCGATGCACAGATAAACTGAGGGTGTTTTATTTGTGTGTATGTAAACTATATGTTATCACACCCCATGAATATTCATAATCGTATTTCGAAGTAATAAATAATACAAAATGACTACATGTTGCCTCCCATGAAATTCTGGAAATCCTACATCTACAATGAGTTTAGATATAGGACTGGATAGCTATCATAAAGAAATATGAGAAAGTACCATCGGGTTTTGTTTTTTTAATTCATATCATGCGAGAGCCTGTTTGGCGATATTGCAATGACCATATTGTGTGTAGTTGGCTAAATATTTAGGTCGCAACTTATTTCACATTAAAATTTATTTTAAATTACTGTCCTCTACCCCAACCCATTCGAAAATTAAATAATAATGTTGGTATAACTGTGAGGGAATAATACGGGCGTGAACTTCTTTTATTTATTAATTACAAATAGGCTCTTTCGGGATTTTAATTTATAGTTAATTTTTAACCGATATACAAATAGAGTGTCTTAGTAATATATGATTAATAACAGACTCGTCACTATTAATATTAAAAAAGCTAGAAGAGTGGGAAGTTTATATAAACTGTCGAGTAAAGTTTTCTTATATTCTGTATAATCATACGTTAAAGTTTATTTGAGTTGTTGTTTACAATTTAATAGCATCATCTAGATAATTTAATTTAATAATGGATTTCCTTTCAATTCTTTGGGAGCTATAATGGCTAGTAATAAGTTTTGGGATTTATATAAATATATATATCTTTAACTTCCCTTGAATATTTTTCAAAACTTATATTCAACTATTGTGTGTCCATCACCTGAGGAGTTTTCAAGCAAATATTGACTTGCTCTTTGGCCATTGTCTACAGTATTATCAAACTTATATTGGCTTTACCTGTGTTTATTGTTTATATATAAGCCTATATACAAGTTTACTGGGTGTCCATTATCTGCAGATGGTTTAAGTTTATCCTGACTTTCTCTTTTAGCATTGTTTACAAAACTATAAATATGATTTCAACTAGCTTTGTTCCTATGGCCAGACGAGTTTTAAAAGTAAAATTATCTTGCTGTATGTTCACAATCTTCAGAATTATAAAGATAATATAACTTTTCCGTATGCCCATTGTCTGCAGGATTATAAAGATAATATAACTTTTCCGTATGCCCATTGTCTGCAGGATTATAAAGATAATATAACTTTTCCATATGCCCATTGTCTGCAGGATTATAAATTAAACACTATGTTTTGTTCTCTATTGTCTTCTTCAGAATTCTCAAGCTAACACTTACTAGTGCTGTTACTATTCTCAGGAAAATTCTCAAACTAATATTAACCTCCCGCTTAACCATTGTTTTCAAAAAAAACTCAATCTTACATTGCCCTACTTGACCATTGTCTATAAAATTTTCAATTTATTACATAAGGGAAACCAATTAAAGTGACCCCTGAGGCATCGTGGTCACCCCTGTCTGGTTTTGGTATTGGTTCTGTTATCTATCCAGCACCTCGGGATCTTGATCAAAATATTATTATTAGCACCGCGTATTACTACCCGTTCGGGTTATACGCACTTACGCTAATGTGTAATGGTAGGGTGATTGTGAGATGAAATGGAGGACCTACAGTTTAACGTGGAATCCGAACCATGGTGGAGGCCTGGCATTCCTCACATTCACAAGTTGTGATTAATACACATCTTGTCAGAGGTGAAGGAAGGGTTTGGCAATCAGATAAATCTGTGCCGGGACCGAGGATTAAACCCCGGACCTCCAGCACAGAAGTCTGACACCTTACCCCTAAACCACCAGGCCACCTTGATCAAAATACCTCCATGTAATTGTCATTGGCCTGGTCTGACAGTTACTACAGTAGCCCCATGGCTTCTTTGGTGCTGACTGACAGCTCACAGCTGACAGCTGACGGCTTTGAAAAGCTACCAGACCAAATTATGTATCCCTACGCCGAACCATATGATCTGCAAAAAACATGTAGTTAGCAGCTGTCACTTCTGATAGTCAAAATTTAGGTATATACCTAAATGTTGACTGTCAGAAGTCAGCTGTGAACTGTCATTCAGCACCAAAGAAGCCATGGAGCTACTGTATATATTGTTGCTTCTACACAAATAAATATTATCTCCAAGCATTTGATCTAAGGTGAGCTTATTACATTTAATATAAAATTGTGTTTTAGAGCATCACAGGTGAAATCATATTTTAACCTTTTTTTTCTGCAACACTCGGATTGTAATCGTAAGATATTAGATAGGTAATATTATTTTGTAAACACAACACTGTTACTACAGCTGGGGAAATGTGGCCCCTTTCAAATATATAGTAGACCACTTCACATCAGGCATTATTAAAAGAAAGTTTAGTCTGAAATATTAAGTAATATTATTTATATGATTCATCAATAATGGCTCGGAAGTGGTTTCGAAAGACTATTCAACAAATCTGGAGTTCAACAAAAATGACTCAAGCAATTTAATAACAGGGACCACTTTACAGACCCCCCATTGGGGTAAAGTGGTCATTCCGCAGGCCTTAGCCAAATAATATGATTTAAAATTTTCTTCCCTTTTTACTCGCTAAATTAAATTCTAGTAGATTTAGAAAATAATTAGATATTCTCAGAAAATATTGATATAATGTTGATAAAATATATTTTCTTAGGAAAAAATATCTTAAGGTTACCATTTTGCCCCGATCTTTCCTAATAGAGAGTACATTGTCTGCTAGATTCCCAAGAATATTTATACTCGCTTTCTGTGTGTTCATTGGCTGCGGATTCTCAGGCGTATATTAACTTGTATTTCTTCCACTGTCTGCAGAATGTTTCATATAAATTTAGTTTATGTCTGCCAACTGTTATTAGGACTATTGTTTTAATATATAATGTAGGCTATTTGTTTAATGTATACGGGAGAAAATTAGCCGATCCTGTCAATGACAAACTGATCATCTGGCCATGATGTGGGTGACTACGCTACTGTAAAAAAAAATTTATTAGTCAGCAGCGAAACATTAATCGAGTATATCCCCAATCTATCACTAACCTGCTGCGTATCCATTTTGTGTTCAGGAGTACAAGGGCTGGTCCTGACAATGGCAGACTGAACGGCTGGTCATGATGTGGGCGACGACGCTACTAGCGCTTCTATCGGCTAGCTGCGCAACCCTTGCCTCACCCAGCTACTATGGTAAGCAGAACTTTCATTGAAACCATTATTTAAAATAGGAACTCTCTTTTTATAGTTGCCTTTATAAAACAATAAATGTTCAATTTCGAAGTGGTTACCATAAACTCTACGAGCTAAAGTTTCTGGTGAATTTTTGCAATGTTATAAAATTGAAAACAATTAAATTGGTGGGTATAAACGTTGACGTACGCAGATCTAAGGCTTAGGGAGGGTAGGCCATATAAGGCGTGGCTAAATTTTGTAGACGAATGTGTGAAAAAGAGAAACATTAAGAGATTTAAAAATAAAAGAGCATGTATGATTCAGTGTATGGATTTTATTGTAGCAAAGGTAGTATGCAATGATAATGAAGTATGGATAAAGTTAGTGAGAATGGATTAAATATAGAGTTGCTATCTTTTGAGTTATATGAACAGCTTTTTGTTCACCCCGTAAGGAAACTGCGAGATATGATATATATTATGTTTGGGTGTATGTATATTTATTAATTTAAGATATTCAACAAGACTGTACTGTACTCCTAAAATACATTCTTGATGACTGGTAACGAGTTGAATCATCGAATTGGTTCCAAACCTGTGATACCAAGACAGGAAAGTAAAGAGCATATATTTGCGATGCATGCTCTGGAATAGATATCTGTAGAGTAGGGTGGACTTTATCTTCTATAAATAGGAGCCATGAGGAGAGGTATTGAATTGAGACTATAGTGTGGACAATATTGACAACATAACTTTATGTTTTTTCACTATGCCACGCTCTTAACGTTGTATTCTCTACACGATTTCTCGACTTACATAGCATGTAGTGTAAAGTGTACTTTACACAGGAAGTCATGATGGGGAAGAACCGAATATTTAAATTCCTAACTAAACACGCCACTGCCTTTTAAGCAACAGAACGCGCACTCACCCTTCTTTAGTATTGGAAATGCTGACTAGTAATATATATCATCTTGTAGTACTTATAGCTGCTTGTTGATTGACCCGAAGGGTAAAGCGATTGAGAAGAACCGAACCCATTCAACACGGCGATTGTTCAAGAACAAGGACTCTATCAATGCCTCTACTTAACGTATCTGAAGTGCGTGATCTTGAGAATCAAGACATAAGGCCGGTTACATCTCGCCCGAATCTCGTGGGATACCGAAATGAGGCCTCTCATGAAATTCCGTGTCACTAACTCGTATTTCATAATCGTAGTCTAAAGTATCTGATGTATGGTAGTTTCGTAGTGACTTTCACACGTTATATTAAATACCTTCAACAAGTAGGCCTACTTAATGTTGTGTCGTCTTTGTGATGGTCTCCTCTGTAACCATCGGCACGGGTGACGAACAGGTACCGACAATTATTACAACTAATATATTTCTAGATGTAGGTTTTTTTTAAGTACGGTTATAGATTCAAGTAGACTTTATTCAGAATCAATAGCCAAGTTATTACAATGATAATAGCTAATAGCTAATATTTATGATTCTAACCCCAATACCTATTTTAAAAATTGGGGCGTATTAACCCACTTCTACTCTTTCCCTCTTTTACTCAATCCATTTACGGTTATAGTCGAATATAAAAATCATGTTCTTTAAATTGAAAAATTACACCCATATACGGGAATCAAACCACCCGGGACATTTGGCTTAGTACGCCGAACTCGATTTTCGTTTTAAGGTGTCGTTTTTCAATTTAAAGAATATGATACTTAGATGTGGCTATACTAGGCTATTTATTCGATCATTATATGCTCATTCGAACAATTGTCATTGTGCTATTTATTGGCAGCATAAAGCCCTCCCGAGTCTATAGTTGAGGATCTTAATTAATCCCTCATATAAAGATGACGATTTACGCACGTCTATCACAGACTCTGCCTTAAAATATGAGTGAATAAAATTGCCTTGGGCACGGTACGACTCCTGGTTAGCTCTGTGGTAAGATCATTTGGTGCACTAAGACAAAGGTCCTGGGTTTTGGTTCCATGTCCAGGTGTAATTTTTCAATTTAAAGAATATAATATATTTCAATCAAAAGCAAGTACCAATACTAAAAGCGTGTGAACAAAATTATTTTTGGAGTCTGTATATATATTATACTCCTGCCCATTGGTGTGCGTGCGATGGATACAGTTCACTGCCTCGGGAGGGTTCATCCATTCAATACGATCTGCGCGCCATGCGAAGTTAAAGAAATCTCGCTCTGCTGTGGATCAGGACAACAGGAGCTTGAAGAGGGACGACGCGCTCTCACACGATTGCTTATTGATTGCTCTCTTCTGCTCCAACGTCACAGTTCAAAGGAGGTTATGGGCTTGAGAGCCTGGAGACAAGGAAAGAGGGACGGTGGGGTAATAAGATCAGATTTTTTTAAAAGAAATTCTAGGACTTGACGTGCCATCAATATTATTTAGGTGGATTGTTATAGCGTTACATTATCATTTCAATTTCGATTATAATACAGCGTTGTTTTGGAGATTTGTTTATTAATTCGATTAAAACTAGTAGTTCTGTGAACTATGCTACTAAAAGGAAAAACCTTTTGAGCAGCCGCTATATAAAAACAGATAAATAGTTTTAAAAACATGTACATAGATCACTTGACCTAGTCTCAAAGAATATCCCTGACAAATCTAGTTAATATTGGTCCACGCATTTGACAGTTATGACGGAACAAACATCCGGACAGAATGACAGAAGAAATTCAAAATGGTCACGTTCAAAACCGGACTTCGCGACGCTCAATCAACAAGTGTCTTTAAGGACCTAGGTTAAGAGGGTAAATATTAAAACGACAGTTAAAGTAAAAGCACTAACGTATATCTGGAGAGAGAATGTAAAGAATACATAGTGTAATATTAACCTATAGATTAGCGGCTCCCAACCTGTGGGGAGTGAAGCACTTCCAGGGTAGGCGTGAAACAATTGGGTAGTAACGTTAAAAATCAGATAAGAATTGTACACATTTTTTAATTTAGGTCAATTATAGAAAGTAGGTAGGATTTATTTTTATTTTTTTTGCGGTACTGGCAACACCAGCTGTAATAACTCATTTATTAGGTGACTAGCGAAAAGTAATTCACTCGTTCGCGATCATTTGTTTATTTTTAAACTTGCAAGCCTCGGATTCGCCCTCCGATTCTCCACTACTCTTTCCCCCTAAGCTACCATTTCAGCCGCGTGCAACACCATGGAATTTTCAACTTTGACTCTTATAATAACCAAACACCACTGTCAATTTGAAATGGAAAGAGATTTGTGGTGTTCTCTATCAAAAAACAAACCCAATATTCAAGAACTGATGAAAACAAAACAGTGCCAACAATCACAAAAACTTTGTTGTTGTTTTTGTATTGATATGCTTGCGGTGCTAAATTGAGTTTTCTATAAAATAAAGAATGACCCTAAAAACAACGACTTTAAGATTTTTTAAGACAATCCGAGAAAATTTGCTGATGAATATGTGGGAATTGTATAATCTACCAAGGGTGTCAGTTGAAAATGTTTGGGAACCCCCTTTTTTCTTAGAGCGTTATCAATTTTTTGGAGTCTTAGAGATAAGTTTTTATGTAAAATTTTTTTTTTAAGAAGGGAGTTATCTGGTAGATGGACTCTAAAGAAGATGGGGAAAAAAAAAACTTCAAGATCTCGGATACCACAACTTCTGAATGTGAGGAATGCCAGGCCTCCACCGTGGTTCGGATTCCACGTTAAACTGTAGGTCCTCCATTTCATATCACAATCACTCTACCATTACACATTAGCGTAAGTGCGTATAACCCGAACGGGTAGTAAGACGCGGTGCTAATAATAATAATGATAATAAGATCTCGGAAATGTGTTGCAGGAGACAAATGAAAAAGTCCTAAGAGCCAAGTCCTAAGGAAACAGAGGAAAGGGTGCATTATCGGTCTTAATTTCACTGACAAAAGGGATGGACCTGTCGAAAGTCATAACATCATATAATAATAATAATAATAATAATTATTATTTCAATTTCAATTTCCTTTATTATAGTGGTGGCCAACAGTCGTAAGACCTATAACAGGCCAGCACTGAAAAGTACACAAGTACCGTACAAATACATATATTTACACGAAAAAATAAGATAAACAAAAATGGCTAAATAATTGTATATACTGATGAATAATTATGAAACAAGTAGTAATTAATAATGATAAGAATAAAAAATAGCATCAATAACAAATAGCTAAAGAGTGGTTAAAAGCAGTAACAATATGCAAAAAATAGATCAGAATATTGTAAATTTAAATATTATAAGCAGAATCTATACATGATAAATTATTGATATGGGATTTCCTTAATTAACTCTCTGAGTTTAGCTTTCCTTTTATGATAGAAGTCGAATTCGACAAATCGAGAAATGGCGCTATGGATACAACGACCTATAGGGCTTACCTTATAAGAGCTATTGATAAAAAATAATTTTGTATTACGAGAGGCCCGAGAAGGGATATGAACGCCTACATGATCAAGGGTAAATTTGCAAGAAATTTTATTATTTAAAATATTCAAAATAATAATAATAATAGAAAATCTAGTACATAAACTTTTACGTGCTCACATGTTAGGTAAAGTGATTTGCAGCTTTCACTTTTTAATAGATATTATAAGTAGGCTATATTAAAAATAGTACTAGTAGTATGATAAAATGTTATGTAAACAGCACAAAAGTTTGTATTTTATAAAAGGTCCTTCATATTAAAATTGGGGCACATCCGATAGTCAGTTGTATCTCTAACCTTCATCATTTTTTAACAAAGGGAACAGAAAGGGTATGAGGAGTATTAAGTTATTTCACCAGGATTTATCCCGTAGAGATGAAGGATAGTTATTAAATAAGTTACCCCTATGTGTGAGCATGTGGACTAAAAGTCAAGATTATTATGGCTGCTTTACGTTGACGAGGAGGTGAGTATTCGTCTGGTTGTAATAAGGGTGGTTTAGCCTAAACGGCTTTCCATTCCTCTTACACTCTAATGAGGGTAAACTTCCTCTTTATTAAACCTCCCTAACCCTTAACACATCAGCGTATAGGCCGAACGTATAGAAAGACGTGGTGTGAATATATGCCTTCCCATGACTACCCCCATTAGAGTGAATAAATGCAGATAGCCCTGACGGATAGTATAACGCCGTGGAATTGAATTAAAAGTAGGATAACCAACCACTTGTGCACACAAGATGGCACGCGGTAAAAGCTGGCAGCTTCGTCTCGTATTTTTGGTTGATAAAGGGGCTATCGGGGTTCGAATCTCATCCAAATGTACCAAGAGGGCTTCTTCTAACTGGTTTTCAATTCTACGTCCACGCCAATTAGGTGTAAACTTCATTCTAATTTTAACCTACTCATCCCTAAACTCATCATCATCAACTTTTTCCAGCTTGTGGCGGCCAGGTCAGTTTAGTAAATTGCCTCCATCTTCCTCTATCCTTCTACCACTCTTCTTCCTTTAATTCCTTCCATTATTCTCCTCTCATTTGAACACTTTATGTTATCTGCTCCTCCCATCTATTTCTTGGCCTCCCCTGTGGTCTTTTTTCTTACTTACTTAATTTCCAACATTTTCTTTGGCATCCTTTCTTTTTCCATCCTCATTACATGTCCATACAATCTCAGACTTATTTTCTCTACTATCTCATGTACTCCCTCTACCCCTACTATTTCCCTAATAACTTCATTCCTAATATTGTCATGCTCCTCACAAACTTCATTCCCATGGCCTCCATTTTCCTATTCTCTCTTACATTCATTGTCCATGTTTCTGCTCCATATGTGAGTCAGCCCTAATCATTATTGTTAAAATTCTAACGATGTAGCCGTAGGCAGGGGTGAAGAGGCTGGGGGTAATAGTTATGTTAGTGGAAATGTGATAAAAACAATTAATGATACCATAAAAAAAATTGTTTTTTTGACACATAGAATCCCCCTTTTTTTAAATAGCATATATTGTTGGTGCTACGAGTAAAACAGTGGACAGGACATTATATTAGTATACATGACGTGTAGCTCATTGGTAAAAAATAAAAAATAAATTATGTTTAAAACACCAGCTGTCCAAATAGACCTCTGGCGATGATTTTCACCCAAAATTCGTGACTGGAGGGTATTCTATCTCTAGGAGGGAAATAAGCTTCGCGGGCACATTTCGTTTAATACAATAATAGCTTGTCTGGGTTACATCAATTTGTAGTTCATTTTGCGGAAAGATTAACTGGTACTTCTCTTCTGTTGCCCCGGGGGACGCCCGAATATACAATCGTATATCCTTTCCGTGGAGGCTTTTCCATGTCCCAAATGAGGCGATAG
The DNA here is from genome assembly GCA_902151455.1 of Timema bartmani. NCBI lineage: Eukaryota > Metazoa > Arthropoda > Insecta > Phasmatodea > Timematidae > Timema > Timema bartmani. The sequence continues at coordinate 92,383 of CABFWB010000790.1, forward strand.
AATGATGGTAGTGAATATGACGGGGTAAAACCAATTAATTTCTTAACTTAACTTAAACCTGATTAACCAAACCCTGGTGACCATGGGAGCTACTCCCCTTTTGAGAAAAATCTCCCAGTACTCTCCGGGATTTGAACCTGGGACATCTAAGTGAGCAGCCAAGAGAGCTCTCTCTGCTTACTATACCATGAGGCTGGTTAATTCCTTTACAAATACAACAGACATGCTATCAAAAACTACATTTAATCATCAATTAATATACAATCCACATATTTTACTACTATAAAGCCACTTGTCTGATTCACTCACTTACTCACATTAATGTTTACCCACTTCCAGATGAGCTAGAAACTTGAAATTTGGCAAACTTATAGCTTATAGCCTGTAACCGATGGGAATATTCCCAAAAAAGGTAAAATATTAATTTTTAATCTCAGAAAAAAAATTCAAAATGGCGGAGCAACTTTAAAGTCGGTGCGGTATATACAATACAATACCGGTAAATTTAAGTTGTTACGTTCAAAACAACGCTGGAATTACATTAGTTTACATCAACTTGCAAAGAAAACTCACTGGGGGTTTGAGGGCGGAGCCACCAACGAGCAAAGTGATTTATTATATGAAACGAAATATTCTAGTGAATAAAACACATAAAAACAAGCATTAACTTAATGATACAATAATTATTATACATCTAAAGAAACCATTTTTATATGACTTAATGAAATATAATTGGTTCTAATATACTTGTATTACACTTTAAATTAATATGCTGTCAAGCCTTATATTATTTCCAATTTTTACCATACTTTATTTTTATGAAAATATTCATATTTCTTCTTTGTTTGGTGAAATATTATATATTAAGATTTTTGTTGATAACTAGAATGGTATATAATATGTATGTTATATTTATAATTAGCTAAGAATGTATATGTTGATAGGTCATTTTAACATTTTTCATTGACTACAAATGCTTCCTCATACATTTGATAAAATATGGTTTTCTACCAAATTATTTACAAATGTATTAAATGTTTGTGTAATGGTTTGTTCACATACATAGGTAGGTATAATTTATTAGCATCTGAAACCCTAGTCAAGAGGTGTTAGTTTTCAGGCACGCAATAAATAAAATAATTGTTGATTGGGAGGTTAAAATTTGAATTATGAATGGATGACATGGTGGTATTTTTCCATATGTGATTTATCTTTGGTTTTCACATTATTTTCCTTTACGCTACCTTTCTTATACCTACTCCTTAGAGCAAGCCATTAATAACCTCAGTTTAAAACGTACTACTTAAAAATGTATCTTACTTTATTGTAATTACAAGTTATTACTTTACGTTCAAAGTAATGTCTAAATTGATCTATGTAACATATGTATATACTCATTTTTATATAATTTGAATAACCTATTAGTAATATCTTTTTACTCTTCTAAAAATTATATAAATGGAAGCTTTTTTTACATGTCTTCAGGTAATTTATAAAAATGTATTCTTCAAATACCAATTAAAACATTTTCTTATAGAGCTCTTTTATTCAGAATTTTATTTTTTATTGAGATTTTAAGAAACTTCCAAAGTGACAAGAGAAAAACTTACAAAATGTCCCATCTATTTTTAAACTTAAGAACATCTAGAACAAGTTCGAAAACTTTCCAAAAAATATGAAACTTTACAAATTTGTATTATCTTTTTTCAATAATTTTGTCACGTTGTATAACGTTAAAAAAAAGTTCACCTTCTTAGCATTGTTTCAACACAAGCTTGCTTAGGGCCTAGTTATGAAAGTGATGAAACAAATTTAGACTGGTTTTATTTGTTGACAATTTTTATTCTCCCTCCCACTCCTACAGCAAAAAAAGGTAAATTTTTCATATAAAGTGCAGCTCAGATCTGATAAGTCTTAAAACGTAATTTGAAAGTCTTCCAAACATTCAGTTCATTTCAGGAAATAATTATGCTAGATAAATAACCACATTTTTATTTATATTAATACCAGTTTAATCATTTGTATTTTACAAACTCGTAAACATCTGTAGCATGCGCACTAAACGTCAAGCTCATTTATTCCGATTTTAGCGGTGATGGAGAGGTTAGGGTTTGAATGCCGGTCAGGTATACTTTTCTTAAATGTTTTCCACTCAGTATTTCCACAAACGTGTTTACATTTCTTCTAAATTAAACCTAACGCATTCCTATCTCATTAGTGTAGTTAATTGCAGATTGTCCGGATGGATTATAAAACGTGGGTTAAGGAAAATACGGTATTTTTTAAAGTTCGAGGCCTTAGCTCAGTTGGTAGTGTCTCTTGTCTACTGAACTAAGGGTCTCGGGTTCAATAATTGGCATGGCCAAAAAATTGGTGAAATGGGGGGTTTCCCTTTTACATTGATGAATTAACGGCTTGAGGCTGTATGTTGTGTATATTATATATATAAAATTGAGCTTATAAGTTGTTTTCTTATTTAAATAAGTATGTTTAGAAAGTGCACGCTAAATACTTCAAATAATTTTTATATAAGTATTTTTTTAATTATGAACCTATTATTTACTATCAATAAGATGTTCATTAATCTACTATCTTTAACTTGTCCTAGAAAAAATTACAAGACGTCATATAGTTCATTTACAACTTAGGAGGATGGAAATAGACATAATTTAAAATTCTTACATATTTACCAAGTCAAAAATTAAACAACTAAACACATTAATCTTACACTCGTAGACATAAAATTTCAATCAACAAAATGTATGTTTTTGTTGTTTTGTTGTTGTTGTTGTTGTTGATTGTTGACACAAGGTTATTTCAAAACATTACATCCAATTTGACTTGACCTGCGGCACTGAACCTAACTATAAATAGCTCATACCAGATACAAAGTTACAATATAACAATTCAATTTAGTACATAAATAGGTTTCAGCTATACATGTACAAAAAAATTGTTTGGGTCTTTAAAATACAAGTTTATAGAATGTATTAATATTTTTTTTTATAAAAACAGCCTTTATAAATGTTCACAAACCTCTATTTATACTAAATGCAACGTATTCATTAAGCTAATTACACTTTGATGTAATATTTTTACTGCTAAAATAAATTTCAGTGTTCATTTTAGTTTAGTTTAACAAAAGTTTTCACTTTTAGTCAAAAAGTTATTTCATAAAAAATAAAAGTATTTCAATTAATCGGCTCATCGTTATTAATTTAAAGTAATAAGAAGAAAAGCAAAAATTAAATTAAAAACATCAGTAGGGTTGTCGTTAACTTTATTTTTAATTTAATTAATTATGTTTTCAAAATTATTAATATAAACGTAGTACGAGTATATAATACTAGCAATCCCGCGACTCACTGTGCTATAAGAATTATATACCCCTCTCCTCCCAAGTATATAATACTAGCAATCCCGCGACTCACTGTGGTATAAGAATTATATACCCCTCTCCTCCCCCCACCCCTCCCAATGGTTTAGAATTACGGTCGATTTCGTACATATTTTTTTCCCCCGAGGAGGACGTGGCATATTTTTATTACAGTTAAATCTAAAACGTAATTCTAAACCATATTAACAATATTTTCTTGAAAAATTTGTTAAAATAGCCTATTTAAAAATTCAGCTTTGATGTGCATTTGGAACCCCTCCCGTCCACATATGTTAAAAATTTCAGATCTCTGCTTGCCGTATATTTGGCTGGGCATCGCACACAAACACTTCCTTTTATTATTATAGATGTGTTTGAATATATTCAACTTAAATAGAAAACTAGGTGTAACCTTATAATAAGTTGTTTAGAGTTAATACACATTTTAAAAACCATTCCTGGCTAGATATACACAGGTCCTGGGTTCAATACCCAGCGCTTACAGATTTTCTGAGAAGCAGTGGGTCTATAATGGGGTCAACTCAGCCTCGTGAGGACAAAAAATGAGGGGCTAATTGAATGGAAAAATGTAGCAGCTACGGTCTATAAAACTGAAATTAACGGCCGAAGGGTTCGTTGTGCTGACCATATGTTACTCTATATCCGCAGAAGTTAGCACTATATTCACCAACAGAGGGCGGTCGTTAGGTTGGTATGGCTCGATTTTGCGGACTGATGCCATGGAATTTCTTAAAAATATTTTTAATAAACTATAGATTTTTATTGATTTATACATAAATAATTTAAAATAAAATAATTTAAATAGTAATTTATAACTTGTTAAAGGAAGAAATATAAGTATGATTATACGTTTTATATAAGGTCAAAAGTATAGGGATAAATTACTCTACGTTTATTCTGTAAGTTAGCAATCTTACCTTGCAGTATTCCACTATGGTATAGCTTACAAGATGTTTGCCACTATCTAATCCGTCAAGGTCACCTTTTAGGGTGAATTGAGTGCACATATTTTATATTCTAAGCCACCGTTGCTCCCTCCCATTCATAACACAATAAAAAGATCTCAAGTTCACAATTAAAGTTGTTAAATGTTAAATCTGTCCATGCTCTAAAAAAAAAGGAATGATTGAATTGTTCGCGGTATATTTGTGTAATACAGGTTGTATGCATGTTCAACAAGCTCTTGAGTTAATGACCATCATGAATAGACATGAGCGGGAGAACGGTTTAATTGGAAAAGACACAAAACTAACAATCCCCTCAATTTTTATTAACAACGCCATCCGCCATCTTTAATAGGTTTTAAAAACTTACCCCCTTCGAGTCTTCACAATAACCGAACCCTAATGACGCGTATTATTTTTCTACGTGATATAACCAAAAAAAGAGGTATTTAATAGGGGATTTATATTTTTGTTGAACGTTCTAGTAGTTTGAGGTTTTATGAATATTAATGGGAAAAAATGTAAATACAAGAAGTGGAAAATAAGAATGTTAGTAAAAAGAATATACACTAATGAATTTCTTATTAATATGTATATTCAAAATTGTTCAAGTAAAGTAAAATTAGATTATGTAAAATATTAAAGTATATAAAAATAATAATTTGTAAATAGCATAATTTTATATGACGGCCCTTAATATACATTTATAAATATCACTGTAGCAGTGTTTCATTTTAAACTGGAATGGTGAAGGGATGTTAAATAAATTGAATCACAATGCTATTTCAGCTACATTATCAATTATAACGTCACGATTCAGTCCACTTACTGTGACAGCTTCTACTTTCTACTGATATAAGTTAAAATACTTTTAAATTTCCAGGAAAAAGCTGGGAATCTATTTTTGAAATATTTATTATAACCCACGTTGGTGGTGTATTTAGCTAGCTAGTTTCATGTTGATCTAGACTGCCGAGGACGGGGAGATTGAGGTTCGAATCTTGATCGGGTGAACTGGGGGTGGTTTTTCTTAAATGGTTTTCATCTCTCCCTCCACACAAATGCTTCACTTCCTCTAAATTCAACCTTCCCAGTTCCTACTCCATTAGCGTAATTAGTACTTAAGCGTATAACCCGAATGGGTAGTAAGACGCGGAGCTAAGTAAAAATATTAAAATAAATATTTAATATTGTAAAATGATCATCCCACCAAAAAATTACATTTTTACATTTTTTTACATTTGATGCCATTTTATATCAACAAATCCCGTATCCTGGGTATTCTCAAACTCAATCATTGGACTTTTTTATTAGATTTGAATAAAAACGTGCAAAAACATTTTATTTAATCAATATTAATTTTTCTTTGAGGGCATTTCTATAGGTATTAATTATATGATAGTATTGTACACCCTTAATTATCATAGCAAGAAAAATTATTGTAATATTAACATTTTTTGACGTCGTGATTATGATGAATCTTTACTTTTTATATAAACCCGAAACAAAAAAATCAGGATGCTATCCCCCTGTCTGTCCCCATGACTAACTGTCTGTCTGCCAGTCAGTCCATTTGTCTGTCCCTGATCGTAGATCAGATACGGATTCTGTTTAAATTATAATTTATATCTTATATGGCTGTGTCTTAAGATTATTTTTTCTATCCAAGTAGTTTACTCATGAGTGACTTTATTGAATTCCAAATTTTTCAAAAATTTCTATACAACGATTTTGTTTAAAATGCAAATTTAGAAAGTATTGACATATTGTATTAGGATAAAAATGTATTTAAGGTTACAACTTACTGATGACAGATTTTCCAAAAATTTGAAATATGTTAAAAACTGTTCTAACGATTTAGTTTGCTTTTCAGGAGTGTTCGGAGTGTCAAAATAGTCATCTGGTGAGATTATCACAGTATTCATAATTTTATATATTTTTCTCCTTTAAAAATCATTTGATGGCAGTTCACTGAAGACTGATTTTTTTAAAATATCTCTAACAATTTTTTTTTATTCTGTTATCTGAAGATTATTTATCACGATAAATTATAGTGTAGGTCTTTTTCTGAGAAAGACTTATTAAAGGATGGTTTACGATAAATCGGTTTTTGAAAATTTTCTCACAAGCTATCACCTAATTCACTATATGAGAAAGTTTGTGAATTTTTATATAAAAAAAAAAATTAAAACAGCACGTATTACTAGTAGGCCTACCTTTTGAAGTTATACACATATATACTAATTAAGCTAATGTGATAGAGATTATGAAGGTGGAATTTAGAGGAAGTGCACGCGGATTTGCGTGGAGGGATAGTGGAACACAATTTAAGAAAAACAACTACAACCGACCCTTCCATCTTCGGTATTTTAACTTATTGCGATAGTGATACCTTAGACTATGTGACCACCGAATTGGGTTTGTGAAATTGTGTCATACCATTTGTTTTTATTTGAAGAGGTGGTGGGAATAAAAATTATGAATCAATATTATTTTGGAAACGTTAGTTTATGAATTTGTATATTCGATCCATGAAAATATTATATATCACTACGATTATTTGTCACCAGCATTCACATTATTCTAAATACACTTAGATATTATATTGATGTAAACGGGTTTTTATTTAATAGACCATGTAATGTATGGTGCCTTTGTTACCTCATAATGTATATAGTTTTATAAGCCTATATTATTTGAATCCTACGAGTGCAATAAGGATTTAGATTTTTTTTAATGTTTAATATGTTTAGCACAATGTCAGTTTGAAATGCTAAATCACCAACCGATTGTACTTAGTGATGGGTCGAACCAGCTCGTTGACGTGAGCTAGCTCACATAAGCTCACTCACTCAAAAGAGTCGTTCGTGAAGAGTCGTTCACATGAGTCATATCGTTCACCACATGGCTCGCTCGTTCCCAAACCCTTCACCCCTTATCATTCTAACTTGATGAGCGAGCACTAACTAGTTATCACAATTCCCGTTCCGAGCGTGCAAATCTGTCCCTTCCCTTTCAACTTATAAACGACTTAAAAGATGTATGTGTAATTTATCCGAAGCCTATTGAGTTTGATTCTTTAATTTTATTACTTACGCATATTACTTATAATAATTAACCTTAGCATATAGCCTTTAGTGTCTAATTCACAGAATTATGTCTATTGATGTTAAGAAAAATAGTTAGTTTAATATAGTAGGCTGTGCTGCAGTCTAGTAACGATAGTAAGCATCTATAGTTTTTTTTGTAGTAACGAACAAAGAACGACAAAAGAGTCGTGAATGATAAACTCTTGACTCTTTCTAATGTAGTGAGTGTGTAATGGCGGCGTGAACGACACGCTCACGAAGAGAGTCGTTCGTTCACAGCTCTCGTTCAAGAGTCGTTCAATTTGAATGACTCGCTCACGAGCGACACATCACTAATTGTACTGGGGATCGTATTTTTTTCCCCTCTCCTTTCATCAAGCATATTGGGCTTCCAACCCTCTTTCTCTTTAGTTGTATTTCTATTGCATAGACATTGTTTCTATTCTTCATAACGTCAGAGGAAATTTGGTAGAAATATGCAAATAAAATATCCTTACCTGTTCTGTCAATAAGAAACATTATTGCTAATTTCTACCTCGGATTGGGTACGGTTGAAGGAGGTTCTTTCTTTTTGTTCGACCAGAATAGTCGTGGTGGAGGGGGTTGAGGGAAATGGGGGGAGAATATGTTTCTTCCAGAAACTTGAACTGTTGATATATTACGTCCGGAACCTGGTGAAGCTCGATCTTTTGGTATATACGTTCGGAACCTGGTGAAGCTCGATCTTTTGGTATATACGTCCGGAACCTGCTGAAGCTCGATTTTTTGGTATATACGTCCGGAACCTGGTGAAGCTCAATCTTTTGGTGTATACGTCCGGAATCTGGTGAAGCTCGATCTTTTGGTATATACGTCTGGAACCTGGTGAAGCTCAATCTTTTGGTATATACGTCCGGAATCTGGTGAAGCTCGATCTTTTGGCATATACGTTCGGAACCTGGTGAAGCTCGATCTATTTGCTATATACGTCCGGAACCTGGTGAAGCTCGATCTTTTGGTGTATACGTCCGGAACCTGGTGAAGCTTAATACAATACAATCGAATTATTCGATAGTTTTCATTTGATTGTGCCCATTCCTAGTTTGTATATGAGATCAAAACTATGTTCGATCTAAGGGTATATACCCGCTACGATCATCAACTATGCTTTATAGAAACATATCTTAAAATAGGCAATAAACCATAATTGTTTTTCATTGTAAGATAGATGTATTTCACAGCAAATTAAGCTAAAGCATGCAAATATAAGCAATTTTAATATAAAAGATGATGATATAACTTTTTAAACAATATTTATATTGTACTAGGCTCTGGTGTTCTATAGCGAAACCACCAGTATATTTAGTACTGTAAAACTGTTTTCTTTACGACGAGAAAAATGTGGCTGGTCGTTTAATATGATATCTTGTTGAGAAGATAAAAATTGAGATACTTTTAAACGTTCCTTTGAAATACGTATTTTCTTTATTTTTACAACAATATTCTTAGAAGAAAAAAAAAAGGAAAAGTTTACAAGAGTTTTTCAAGTACTAAAATAACGGCTGAAGTAACTATAGACATTTTGAAGATGTTTTTGAACTGAAAAGAAAGAGCCTAAAGAGTAATTCCAGAAGATGGATAGAAGAAGAAAAGTCTTAGAGAAAATACTAACAAATGACTAACTAGAGTTTATTTTTTATCTTTAGATTTTGGAAGGTGGTGACATACCTATTTTTACTCCGATAAAAAAACATTTACCGTCAATAAGCTTAGGGATAAAGTTGAGTGCGTTCAAGAAGTCTGACTTTGACACAGGATCTTGTTGGTGTAAAAGGGTATAAGAATAAAACTTATTTAAGAATCCTCAATCGGTAGCGTGTCTGTCTACTAAGCTAAGGGTCACGGGTTCGATTACTGGCATGGCTGAAACCATTATCATTTGTTAAATGTGAGTTTCCCCTTTCACTGTGATTAATTAACGGCTGGGGGCTGGATGTTGTGTCTGTTCTAGATTTAGGTTAGTTTATAAATCGTGTGTTAACACAATAAGTCGGTTCAGAAATTGTACGTTAAATAAATCAAATAAATGAAAAATTAAAATTTAAGAAGATGTGGAACAAATTTAACCTTCTATTTTTAATTTTATAACTGATAAAATGTTTGAATTCAAGATTATAGTATAGCTTGACGTATTATGTGCCCAAGAAAAAATATAGTAGGTACGGTACTCCAATTCTGTCTGTACTGTATCTAGGGCTACATCCGAAGAAGTTTGGTGGGTTTCATTCAAAATTGATTAGCTCTTAAATTAAGCCCAGTCTACTTACGGATTATTTTTAAAGGTTTTAAAAATATTCTAAAATAGTTTGAGTGATTTTGTTCACATTGAATATCTGCGGAGTGTTTACATAATACATAAGGAATGGATGTATGTATGAATCCTAATAATTACTTCTTTTTTTACAATTGATGCTCTCTACAATGTTGTTTAAAATGCGTATTTGTCGATTGATACTAGTATACTTTATACTGGTTTTAAAAGTAAAAAATATATTTTTGTAGTATTTTACTAATGACTGATTTTGGAAAATTTGATTTAGATATATGAAAAATTATGTTATAAATTGTAATGCCAATTTTTTTAAATATTGAAACTCTTAACACATATTTAGTTAACACTTCAAAATAATATGTAGATATGGAATTGGTAGTTTAGAGGAAGTGAGCCACATTTGCGTGTAAAGGAGATGGGTAACCAAAGCTATTTGCATAAATCCATCTCTAGTGTATCCAGAAGAGATTAAAACCTGACGCCTTAGAATTCACGAACAGGTATTTCATTTATTTAAATAAAAGTCTAATAATTATTCATTTTTGAAAATACAAAACAAAATACTTTCCTTTTGGTAAAATTGTACTTAAATTGTCTTCTTATAAAGCAAACATCTACATATTTAGAACGAGAAGATATTTCTTTCTACGGTAAATCTTAACATTATTAATAGTAGATCTTTATATATATATTAATATGTATGTATATAAAACAAATTAAAGCACCAAATATGTGGCTAAAAATTTCAAAAATATTTATAAGACGACACTGCAATTTATAAATGTTTGTTTATTTGATGAGAGCATACATTCAAACTTTATTTAATGATCGGTAATATAAATTTTATAAATCTCAAGTTTACATTTTTTAAGAAGAATGATGTATCAACAGGACGGCTGGTTTAATTTTAAGTTTCGTAACATGTAAGCAAGCTAAGGGTAGTATTTATAGTCTAGTTTAAGGAGTATCTATCAATATACAAAATAATCAGATGGATAGGGAATAGGTTGACTTTCGAATCTCGATTATATATACGCCAATATCATATTCAGGAAATAATCTTGTCTATGCTAAAACACAAAAACTATGCTACGTATGGATTGTGCTACGTGTGTGTTTGAGTTTGCACTATCTGTGTTGTTCACCACTTCCTACTACCTGTTCGAAATATCTAACTTTTTTTTACACCCTTTACTGCTTCCAGCCTTTGGCCTGTGTTAGTTTTTTTTTTATTTTCCACTACCGGCTTGTTAGGTCTGACGTAGTTTCGTATACCTTAACATCTAACTTAAAACTTGGACAGACACAACATCCTGTCTCCGACCGTTAATTCATCACTGTTAATTGTAAACTCACATTTCACCAATAGTAAATTTTGCGGCCATGTCGGGGAATTGAACCCGGGACCCTTGGCTCAGTAGGCAGACATGCTACCGACTGAGTTAAGGTGTTGAACCGAACTATCTAGCTATTTAAACTAATGAGTTATGGATGAGAACGGTAGAGTTTTATAGGAAATTTACCCTAATTTGCGTGAAGTAAGAGTGGAAAGCAATTTATGGGAAAAAAAATCACCCAATTACACCCAACCAAGATTCGAACCTGGAACTCAAGATCAATGACAATCACAACTGAAACACAAGCCTAAATAACTTCAGGGAAAATGCTTGTAACATACCCAAATTATAATATTGTGGAAAGGGTGAAATGGTGGTCTAGAGGTAAGATGTCAGACTTCTGTGCTGAGGGTCTGGGGTTCAATCCTCGGTCCCAGCACAGATCTATCTGATTGCCGAACCCTTCCTTCACCTCTGACAAGACGTGTATTAAACACAACTTGTGAATGTGAGGAATGCTAGGCCTCCACCGTGGTTTGGATTCCAAGTTAAGTTATAGGTCCTCCATTTCATCTCACAATCACCCTACCATTACACATTAGCGTAAGTACGTATAACCCGAACGGGTAGTAAGCCACGATGCTAATAATAATAATAATAATAATAATAATAATAATAATAATAATAATAATAATAATAATAATAATAGTAGTAATAATAATACTGTGGAATAGTGTTTATTTAGTATGGAATGTCTCCGCTTTAACTCGCCCAACATCTAGTTGGCACGTATTTGAATACCACACACGCACGCAACTGTGTATGTATTACGCATTCTTTGCCAACCCGATCCGATTGTTTCATACACGAACCACGGTACTGGTTCCATTATTTCCCTCACAGAGGTTAGGACAAGAACAGCTTAAGGCTCGATTCATATGTTCAGCGAGAATCGAGAACATAATTTACTTAAATGGCGCACCAATTCACACGCTGTATATTGGCCCATGATGCATTGCAACCCAAAATTAAGGCGGATAGTGTAGGGGACGTGTAAAAAGTTCAGTGTTTTTTGTTTGTTTTTTTTGTTTATAAAAACTTTTTTTGGATCAAAATAAATAGCATACAAAATCTTTGGGAAAACATACAACTACGCAGTCGCATGAATAAGGAGCATTTATTCAGCGAGTGAACATTGTTCCAGAATGGCCGCACAAGGCAGAAAACAATATTTAAGATCAGAAATAAAGCAAATAAGTTAAATAAACATCGAATTTGTTTAGACTGGAAAATACTAAGTAATCTAGCTCCACAGGCTTAGTTAAATTTAATACAAAAAATTCTCCAAACGAATTATAAGAAAGATAGCGTTACAAGCATGAGATAAATATAAAAAACCACAATAATCTATTTAATTTATTTAAATTTATCAACGACTATAATATACAATTGAATCCAGCTCCAAGGACTTAGTTGAATTTGCATATGAACGAGACATCTTCAAAACAAATAGAAATAAAGATTATTTAAATACATACATATGTACCATATATAGAATGACCACAAGAGTAATGAGTTTGAAACTGGTGAAAATTTGTATTTTTTTCAGCTGTTCCGTGTTTAGATTTTTCGACAAGATGAGCCCGGCCACGTTCAATTCGAACTATCGAAACTTTACTGTAGTTACATTTAATATAATCACAACAAAGAATCATATGGTCATTGAGGATGTTTAATTGGTCTTGATGCTTCAGAACTTAATATTAATAGTAGTAATGACAATAATAATAATATTAATAATAATAATTACAATGAGTCTTCAACTTGAGGGTTGGTCTTGATGTTCTTTCCATCAATTCAGAGTTTGGCATGCAATCAGCCCTTCGGCTGGTTAGTGCTCTCACACCATCTGGGAGAAAGCGCATGTCCTAGAGAAATGATGAAAGTAATGTAGCTATTCGTTGCTTTCAGTACTGGATTTCTATGAGCAAGTGAGAAAGAGCCTACAAATTTCACTGGAAAGTATTTTTCACATACCCTCTAGGGATCACTTACATGTTGTCACACTGTGGTTATGATGTCCTGCTGGTACTGATGCTAAGTGTTTGATGGTCACACTGTGGTTATGATGTCCTGCTGGTACTGATGCTAAGTGTTTGATGGTCACACTGTGGTTATGATGTCCTGCTGGTACTGATGCTAAATGCTTGATTGTCACACTATGAGTATTATGTCCTGTTAGTACGGGTGTTAAGTGCAATGTGGGTACGATTTCCTACTGGTATTGGTGTGAAGTGTTCGGTTGTCGCACTCTGTGCCCAAATTCCTGACCCAAGCAAAAAAAATCTCTCTCTGCGACCTCGTGGCATTCCAAGTCTCTCTTTTCCATCTATTAAACATGGAGGACATTCCTACCCTTTACCACCCTCTCGCAAGCAGTCTTGTTTCCCCTGGAACCTTTCTAACCCCCCTCCCTTACCAGGGAACAAACTCTTTCAAATCTCAAAAACTTCTTGCTTTCTTCCCTTACCGTTTTTTTTTTTTTTTAGCTATTTGTAACGACAAGATTTATTGAAGCACTTACCAGCCGGCTACTTTGTGTTACAACGTGTATATTTATTTTGCTTATTTATATATATATATATATATAACCTATACCTATTCTGCTATTTGTATTTTACTAGAAAACTTTAATGTGTATACTTAACAACCTCTCCGGTGTTCACATGGTCTAAGGCGTCACTCTCGTAATAGATTAGGCTGCAGATGATGGAGAGATCGGGGTCCGAATCCCGGTCGAGTGTACTGAGGCAGGTTTTTACAAAATGGTTTTATACTCTCCCTCCATGCAAAAGCTGGTACACTTCTTCTAAAATTCAACCTTACTCATCATTAACCCATCAGTGTAATTATTATATAGGTGCACGCCGAACTGGTAGTAAGACATGGTGCTAAGAAAAACTCTTAAGGGATCATGATGATAAAGATGAAGTATCTGCTTGAAGATCATCACAGAGTGTGGATGAGAAATAACACAGAAACACGGTGAGTTTGTAAAGTCTTTAGTCAATCTCCGGGAAAGAGTTTGGCGTGCTAATCGTTATTCTTAGGTCATACGATAAAGTTTAAAAATGTATATTAGTAGATTTTTGTTTATTTAACATCAACTTTTGAGGTGTGGATTCAAAGCTATTCTCAAAATAAAATATTTTTAATCTTAATACAAATTCAAATCAAGTTAAAAATGTGTTTCGCTTACCGTTTTTTTAAAGCTACTTGTAACGAAAAGATTTATTGAAGAACTTAACTGCCGGCTACTTAACATTCCAAAGTGCAGTTAGGTATAGTTATAGTGAATTCAAATTTATAGTTGTAAGGAATTCAAACATAAACTAGAATTGAAGACAAATATATAGCTGTTGTTATGTTAGTAATATAGATTTAGTGAAGTAAGTTATAGGGCCTATACATATATTTAAATCAGATATATCGCTTTAGTAAAGTTAAATAAGTAAGTGATAGTGAAAAGATAGATATAGAAGTAGTAAAGACAGATATATAGTTATAGTAAAGACAGATATATAGTTGTAGTAAAGCCCGATATATAACTGTAGTTAAATCATAACTTTATTTTTAGTAAAGTCAGATATATTTGTAATAAAGTCAGATGTATCTGTAGTAACGTAAGATATGTCAGAAATTTAATTGCAGTAAGGCCAGATATATATATATATATAGATTCATCTGGAAGGAAGTCATATATATATATATATAAGTAAAAAAGTTAGTAATTTGTGCAAGTCAGCCCAACTATTAATATTTTAAATTATTATTACATTATAATTATCTTGAAGTTTGGTAGTAACCCTATAAAGACACATATTTGAGTGTGTAAAAAGCACAGTACTGCATGTTTATTATAGCACCCTTTAAAACGTAATGTATTTCATAGCTTGCTATAAATCCCAAAAATATACTACACTTAATCATAAAACAAGTTTCGGTTGAGGAAAGGGTTGTTTTTATTGATCGTAACTTTCTGTTTAGTAAATCAACTTATGTAAAGCAATAGTGTTTTAATCTTTCCTCGTAGCCAGTGCCAAACCCGAGGGTATATTCTTCAACCCCCGCCACTTCCTCCCCTAACTCCTGGTGGAAAGCTCATGCGTGCCAGTAGATAACCGTGTTTACCTCATTAATTATCCTCAATCTGGGGCACACAATAACTCTCTTCCCTTTACAAGTTCTGAGAGAGACGTCTTGTAGCAGCCTCGTGACTGACGACTTTGATAATGAGTCCGAACTTTCGCTGCCAACCACCCCCTTCACTCTTCTTTCCTTCAACTTTCACCCTTGTCGCCACCAACAGTTCATCGGAACTACAGGGTCGACAATTAGGCTATAATACAGGGGTGAACATAACATTACAAAACGTTTGGGTACGGATTTATGAAAAATAGCCAGTTATGGAGAAAAAAACCTTGTAAGATCTTAAAATAACTAAAAACAAAATAATTTGGCGGTAAATGAACTTGATATTAGAGATAAATTTTTTAAGAAGATTGGCCGGCAAAACTTTCAGGTTATTGATTACCAAAGGGAATGGAAATGTATAAATAAATAATATTATTTATTAGCACCACGTCTTACTAACCGTTCGGGCTATACGCATATGTAATAATTAGGCTAGTATGTTAGAGATGAGAAAGGTTGATTTTAGAAAAGTGTGCCCACATTTACGTGGAGAGAGAGTAGAAATGAAATTATAAAACGCCACACACATTACACCCTACCAGGATTTGAACCTCGATCTCTCAGTCATCTGCAGTCTAGTATTTTGTAAAGATGACGCCTTAGACCTTGCGGCCACTGAAGCGGGTAGTGATTTTATACTTTAGATATTTTCTTATATTGTAAATGAAAGATGTTCTATAGTGATGAAATACTAATAAACTGTATTTTTTATTTTAAAATTTAGATTAGAATAAAACCAAAAAGGTATAAAATTGTTTTAAAACCAATTTATGTTTATTTACATACTTGATAAAAAATTATTTGCTTATTTATAACATTCTATAGAGTGTTATGACGTATGACACGAAACTATAGCAGGATTTGAGCTGATAGGAACTTTTGAAAATCCAAAAAATAATCGTTTTAGTTAACACTAATAATATTCTACAATATTATTAGTGTTATTTACTTGATATTTTATATACATATATGTATATACATACATAAATCAAAATTGACAGCTAAATATCACATGACTTGAAGTATGAAAACGTTATAGAAGATCTAGTAGCTTTTATAGCTGTCAGGTAAGGTCTTTCCTTTGAAAATGGGACTGTAGTAAATTCCCATACAGTAAAAAAAAATAACAGCCGTCCAAATTATATAAATACTTTATCTTCGAAGAAAATCTGTGATGGTTCGATATCTCTAGTTATATAATTCCTTTTGCTTCTTCCAAAATCCCTAAGCCCCAAGGAAGTGTGACAGGTTGCCTGTATGAAGTCTATGTAGGGGCGAGGCCCCGATACAACCTTCCAACCCAGTTTACAGAGGACATAAAAAAAGAATCGCGTCGACTCGGGGCAAATAACTCTAAGGTTTAGTGTCGCTCCGCTGGAGAGTTTAATTTGTCTTGACGTAGTTCCGCCGCGGTTACGACGCGTACGACCTTCAGTTCCTAAGTACACCTTACTGCCTCCCTCTCTCTCTTACACCCATCAAACCCTCATCCCTACCTCTTTAGATTAAAAGAATAAACTTTGGGACCTTTTCATTGAGGGTAGTATTAAACGTCTCGTCTTTCTTTATTTTTTTATTTTTTTTGCGTACATTCATGTTAAAAAGGTGACTATAAACGTCTAAAAAGTGATTACTCGAGGTAATCACATTAATGAGGGTAGTATTAAACGTCTCGTCTTTCTTTATTTTTATATTTTTTTTTGCGTACATTCATGTTAAAAAGGTGACTATAAACGTCTAAAAAGTGATGACTCGAGGTAATCACATTAAAAATGTTGGACTAAGTACGTAATGAATTACTTCTTTTTTATTTAAAAAAAAAGAAGGTAAGTGTAAGCCTCTAGTAGGGGATTAAAACGTGATATGGTCGTTAATTAGCACATTGTTAATTTAAAAATTAATTAGAAAGATCCAATAGCGTATAATTTTAGTCTAAGAAATGAATTTAGCTAACTTCGGTCTGTAAATTTGTCTATGATAATCTTACTATCATTAATAATAAGCACGGTAATAATAATAATAATAATAGTCTAATAATAATAATAATAATAATAATAATAATAATAATAATAATCTAATAATAATGTATTTATTTGAACCGAAGTTGAGTTAAGTGCCACTTAGCTACTATTATTTAATAAACATACTTACACTAATGTTCTATTGAATAAATAATTACATTAGTACCATATTTTTGATTAAAAAAACTTTCATTTAATTATTAAATTCAAATCAAATTAATAGAAAAGTACCTTTTTAGACAATACATGATTTATTTCAATCAACATTGGTAACTTTTATTATTTTTATTAGTGTTATTTTATAGGCAGCTTCATATTACATGACTTGACGTAAGAATATATATGAAATAAAAACTTTTCTAACTTTCAATAATAAGGTCTTTCCTGTCAAAATTGGACTGTAAAAATATATTTACATTAAATCTTATAAACACATGAAAATATAAATATATTTAAAAATCAACCCAAAAATTGTTTAATATATTAACAATAGTTAATAAATACACACAAATAAGTGTATGAATATATATTCATATAATGTATATATTAGCCATGAAGTCAATATATGATTAAGGTGGACCGTAGAGTAAATGTATCCGTAACAATTCCGGTGCACACGAATTGCGGAACAATAAATACGGGTGCACACAAATTGTGAAACAGCTCATCCGAGCTTGGTAATACCCTTACACGAGCTGCGGAGTGAAAATTACGTGCATAATGACTTTGTTTAAAATGGAACATGGATATTAGGTTAGGTTAGGGGCTAAGATTTGAATGGGATTACAGGTTGTTACGAAATTAATGTGCACCGACTGACAGGTATATTTTATTCCGCAAGTTGAGAATGCCCAAATTAAATGCCCGCTGATAGATATACTCTACTCCGTAATTCGAGTGCGCCCAAATTAAATGCCCGCTGACAGGTATACTTTATTCCGCAATTCGAGTGCGCCCAAATTGAATGCCTGCTGACAGGTATACTTTATTCCGCCATTCGAGTGCGCCCAAATTGAATGCCTGCTGACAGGTATACTTTATTCCGCAATTTGAGTGCGCCCAAAATGAATGCCCGCTGACAGGTATACTTTATTCCGCAATTTGAGTGCGCCCAAATTAAATGCCCGCTGACAGGTATACTTTATTCCGCAATTTGAGTGCGCCCAAAATGAATTCCCGCTGACAGGTATACTTTATTCTGCAATTCGAGTGCGCCCAAATTGAATGCCTGCTGACAGGTATACTTTATTCCGTAATTCGAGTGCGCCCAAATTGAATGCCTGCTGACAGGTATACTTTATTCCGCAATTCAGTGCACCCAAAATGAATGTCTACTGACAGGTATACTTTATTCCGCAATTCGAGTGTGCCCAAATTGAATGCCTGCTGACAGGTATAATTTATTCCTCAATTCAGTGCGCCCAAAATGAATGTCCACTGACAGGTATACTTTATTCCGCAATTCGAGTGCGCCCAAATTGAATGCCTGCTGACAGGTATACTTTATTCCGCAATTCAGTGCGCCCAAAATGAATGCCCACTGACAGGTATACTTTATTCCGCAATTTGAGTGCACCCAAATTGAATGCCTGCTGACAGGTATACTTTATTCCGCAATTTGAGTGCACCCAAGAGTTCAGACAGATAATATAACGTGGCGTGATAAAAACATACACTAAGATTTCCATGAAGTAACGAGTCACCTTGTCTGATCATTAATTTAAGAGGCACAACCAAAAATAAATATTAATTTGGCTTTCAAATAATATTTTTTTAAATTTGATTGAGTTAGCTATTTTTTTGGAAAACGAATGCATGCTACCTGACATACATACGATGAAAGGTTTTTTTTAAATGAAAGAGGCTTGGTTTTGAATTATTCAAGGCCGATATTTTCATTGAAATTTCTAACTTTTTTTTTTACAAATGTTTTGAATACGCCTTCATTATAACTAATAGACACATTCGTAGCCAAATATAAAGAAAGAAAGAATTACTTTTTCGACGAAGGTGTGTATAAATAAAAGCACACAATTTAATTATTTTTTTAAATAAAATTTTGTTCCGACGAATAAATCACTTAGAAACGGGTATATTCGAAATCTAATTACAATTGAGTAAATA
Organism: Timema bartmani; assembly: GCA_902151455.1. Classification (NCBI taxonomy): domain Eukaryota; kingdom Metazoa; phylum Arthropoda; class Insecta; order Phasmatodea; family Timematidae; genus Timema; species Timema bartmani. Next base: position 111,860 of record CABFWB010000790.1, read on the forward strand.
TTGGATTTCTTTACCTCTCTCACTTTCATGTTTGCGTATCAACTATTTTCCTTTCTTTTCCTTCTCCTCACCACATATTAATATTCGTACAGGCTATCCGCAATTAACTGTACTACCAAGCGAAGAGTTGACTAAGGTACAATTTAGATGAAATATACCCACATTTGCGTGGAGAAAGAGAACGAAAAATATTTTAAGAAAACCAACTTCAGTACACTCACCCGGGATTCTAGCTAGCTCCATTGTCCCCAGCACTTGTAAACCAGACAAAAAGAGATTGAGGTTTAGTTCGCGTTCCCATTCATGAGGGTGATTTCTACTTTCAATTATTTTTTGCAAACCATATATAAGGACATATAAAGAGTAATGAGAATATCAATGGAATGCAAAAACACACCCTTGAGAATAAGATTGAAAAAGGATATTTAAAATCCCAGAATATAAGGCCATCCCCAGTAAACCAACAGGGATTTGAATATATTTCTGACCTCCCTGATCTGAGTTAATCCAGTGAAAAACGTTGGCATTACTTTACATTATAATATCCACAAGGGGTCATGCCTATCTACGATAGGCACAATTCGCATTTCACATGGAGTCTGTTCCTTAATATTTTTGTATATATTTTTATATTTCTCATAAAAGGAGGTATCGCGATGTGTAGTAATCCATTCATGGCTCTGCCAGTTATCTAAATGTACAAAAAAACTCAATTGGTCCGTTGCCTCCACCGTCTTAAATCCACCATATTGGATTTGTCTCATCAAGATGATTTATGCTCCATAGCATACAAATTTTAGCTTTCTAAGACTTAATTTTTAAGTTGCGTTAACTATCTTGGATTTTTAAAGTTTAGGATTTTTCACGTTTTGAATTTTTCAAATGTTGGATTTTTTTTCATAAAGATGGCATACTCCATAGCGTCCATACCAAATCTTAGCTCTCTAGGACTCCATTTTGTGCGTTGCGTCCACCATATTGCATCTGTCATATTGGATTTTTCAAGTTTCTGATTTTACTCATAAATATGGCATGCTATATAGTCCATGTCAAATTTCAACTCTCTAGGGAATCGGGAAGTGACAGAAATAGCCCTGGAAGGACAGACAGACACCACATGGGTTATATATTATTGGTTCTCAGTTTTCACTAACTAATCAAATAAAACGGAATTATGAGGGGTGTATTTTAAAAAACAAAGCCTGCCATCGGACACGTGAAAATCTAATATCACAATGTGAAAACTTAAAAAACTGTACACCTCACCAAGGTTCAAATGTCAACCTCTCAGCATTAAATATAGTTTCATTAACCGCCCCTCCAATCCTGCCAGTGAGACTTTTAAAAATGTTAATATTAGATTTGACGCATACTTTGGGAAGGTTCTATCATTGCAAAGCATAAATTGAGTGCAAACTTTAAACAAACATCTTGTCAAGATGATTACAAGCTTAATAAGTTTTGATTGCTCTTTCTGTAAGTTACATTTGAGTTAATTAGATAGAGTTTGTTTGATCATACCATTAAAAATAATGTATCTTCATCTTAAGCTTATAAAACAGTTATTATCTACATTAAAGAGAATATATTATAGGACACGTTTTTATTTATAGCTGTCTATGTTTTAGTTATGATTTGTTGAACATCAATTTACACTAACGCATAATTTATTAATAATTTATTTTTTTAATAATACTTACAAATTAAGGTTCCTAAGAGACAATTATACATGCAAACGTTTACTAAACGTGAATTCACAAGTTAACACATAAATAACATTGAACCAATACATCCATAATTTAAAATACAATTGTTTGAATATTTGACTGAGAATTTAAGGGTGGGTGAAGAGTAAAAATTCTAAGCAGGTCTTTGAAAACTATGCTTTAGGCCTAATTGCAGGCCAAAACTAAATTAGTTTAGTATCTTATTGTTTTTAGTGAAATGATAACATTGATAATGCCATAACTTGCTGTTTAGTGCTTGATGTTTACCCACGGTTAACTTCATCTGTACTCCCAGTTGGTAGTAGGTCTGTCTATTGAGCTAAGGGTCCGAAGTTCAATAATCAGTCGGTTCAGAAAGTGCACGTTAAATACCTCAAATAAATGAAAAGAAAAATATATTCTGTAAGATATGTGCTACTACAATAATATTGTGTTATATAAATAACTATTAGGGCTGGGGTGGAGATAAATTATTTTAATGAAAAGTGAAGTTTAAGTGGAGATAAAAAACATACAAAACAAAGTCCAAGTTGACGATAAGGTTTTGGTGTTTGTCACATATCATTACTTTTAGTATTTAAATTATCCATCAAGTGCATCTAGGTAAAGAGAAAATAAATATAGTACCTTATATTATTTTATGATGACATATCTGAATTAATTATGTTTATATTATTTATGCAATTTAACCACTCGTTGCTGTTAAAATATTGTTTAATAAATGTTCTAAAAATGATTGTCGCTTAAATATGTCATAGCTTGTGAAATATTTCAAATCTTTTTATAATATATCGAAGTTTTCCCTGTCTTTCAAAAGGTTTCGAAGATGCGAAGGCTATTTTTGGATGTTGAAGTCAAAGTAAAGGAGATTTGACCTTCGACCTTGACATTTTGAAACTTCGCATGCCTCCGTTAACTAAAATTTATATTATCCTTTTCTCTTGTAGCTTTAACGATTTTCACTAAAAATTCTGGCCTTGTTCTTTTAAAGCTCTCCAAATTATGCTTACTCATCTTTTCCAGACTTTGTAGGTTCGAATCTTATTGATAAAGGTCCTTTCTTAGTGTGAAGGCAGGCGATAGACATATAAAGTGAAATTAATTTGAAGCGGGTTATCCAGCGTTGACATTGCTTTAAGTAACTGAAAACATTAATTAAATATACATATATTGTTTGTTTACAAACTATGCACATAATTATACAAGCATTCAATTTATATAAATGAATTAAAAACAAAATGTGTGAACTAGGGAATAGTATCAAATATAGACAGATTAATCTGATTAATATGTTACTTAAAATTTAGGTGCTATTTCTGTGAGCTATCTACATATAATTTTCAAAAAATATTTAAAATTAATTACCTTCTTCTTCTTTATAGGCATTTGGCCTGTTCCATTCCAAGGGCTCTAAAGACTGTCCTTCCCTCTTCCCCTCGGTCTTTCACATTTTCTCCTCCCTGGAGGTATTTTTCCTCTTGCTATTTTGACAATTCTGTCTTCTTGCATCCTGTTTTCATTCTCTCCTACGTGAAGTTATCCATTCAGTGATGGGGTTGATTTGACAAAATTCACTTATGTTCTCATTTCTTTCTGTGTCTAGTAGCGATTTATTAGTGATTTTTCTCAATACACGCATTTTTGCGACGTCCAGCTGTTGTTAGGTATATTTAGTTTCACTTAAGTGTTTCTGCGGTATACACGAGTATTGGTCTTACCTTTATTTTTGTACATCCATTTCTGTTTCCAGCCTGTGGCCTGGGTTAGTTTTTTTTATTCAAGTCATATATTTTCCAGTACCGGCTGGCTCGGCCTGTCGTAGTATCATATGCCTTATAATCTAACTTAAGACTTGGACAGGCACAACATCCAGTCCCCTGCCGTTAATTGATCACTGTGAAAGGGTAAACTCACATTTAAACAGTGATAATTTTTTTTGGCCATGCTGGGAATTGAACCCGAGACCCTTATCTCAGTAGAGAGACAAGCTACCGACTGAGCTAAGGTGTCGGCTTATTGGTATTATCACTGACTTCTATGTTCTTGTTTTTGAATCTTGTCATATATATTTGTTGTACTATATTGAGTAATTAGGGCAGCCGGTGATTCTGTTAAATTTTATTAGTTGTTCTTTTATTTATTTCCCTGTTAAGCCTGAGCTTGTTATTGTTATTCCCAAATATTTGATCTCAGATACTTGTTCAATTATCTGGTTATCGATTGCCAACTTACAAAAATTAATATTAATATATTCAAATAATTGGCATAGTACTTCAAATATAGATACAATATTGTATACCAATAAGCTTTGAAAATCCATTAGAAATTACTTCTCATGGTATTTTTTAAGAAGATAAGTGTGAATTTAATTGCGATTTCCGTAAGCAACGTCTATTTTAGTTTCAAAAATGTTTATAAAAAAAAGAAATTCCTAGTGTTATATTATCATATTTATCATAATATAGTTGTGTGACATTAAATACATTTTTAGCATCAAATGATATTGAACAAACTTCCCTCTGAAAGCAATTTATCTTCTTATACCATCACAAGAGGAGAAAATATATTTTGATTATCTTCTAAAAAAAATTGAAAATATTTCAGAAAAATAAGATTAAAACAACTAACTATACTCATAACTGTGATGTGTGTATTTTGTTTTTAGTTTAATGTGTATATCGTATTTAGGATCCCTCGAACTCTTTTGAAGCTCAAATCTGTGTATATATTATTATACTACTATAAAGCCACATGGCTGACTCACTCACTCACCCCTCACTCACTCACTCACTCACTCACTCACTCACTCACTCACTCACTTACTCACATTAATGTTTACCCACGTCCAGATGAGCTAGAAACTTGAAATTTGGCAACCTTATAGCTTTTAGCCTGTAACCGACGATAACATTAAAGTCGGTGCGGTATACACAATACAATACCGGTAACTTTAACTTGTTACTTTCAAAACAACGCTGGAATTACATTGGTTTACATCCACTTGCAAAGAAAACTCACAGGGAGTTTGGGGGCAGAGCTCCCAACGAGCAAAGCGAGTGTAATATATATATTCGTGACAGCAGGTACGCATAATACAAGTCAAACTAACTAGTTTATTTCTTCGGACCTTCATATAGGCCTACTGTGGCGATACAACTAACCCCGTATTCCCCTTGTTTTTGCAGTAATTTAGGTAAATATTTTAGATTTAAGTTTGGATTTATGTGCAGGGTCGTGTTCCGCGCAACAAATAGAATAAATCCACTTATATTGGTATCCAACATGAGGATCAATGTTTTTTCCCCTAGTGTGACCTGGAAGGTTCAAATTGTTCATTAGTTTAACAAGATGATTCAATGCATTGTCTCGTTCCCCTAGCTTTGTGAAAATAATAAAAAACTGAATCATAATTTTTATTGGCCATTTCAGTTTTCGAAAAGGGTAGGTAAACTTATTTTTTGTGAATAATAATATTTTGTAGAGAGGCAGGAAAAGTAGAAGAGAAACAGTAACTACCGAAAAAAGACACATGTATTTGAATTAAAAACGGAATATTATGGGAAATAGTAATTTATCGCTAAAAGTAATGATTAATTATCGGATAAGGGTAAGCCTATCTCTATAATTATATCATAAAGACTTAATTTTATACATAGTGGAATTTGTGACTTTTTTCTAGAAAGTTTTGACTTTTTCATTTAGAGATGGTATTGTAATCGTGAACAATTTTCTGCTTGGAAATTATCATGGATCTCGACGTTTTATGTGTTTCTACGGTACAAAAAAGTTTGTTTTACAATAATTATCGTCCCTTTGTTTTTTGTCCATCTTTATGCCTGTCTATACCCGGAGGTTCAGGTGAAACCAGTTTAATTTAAAAAATTCATATAGATGTTATATGGTCATATTTTACTGCAAAATCCTTATTTTGATTTTATCTTTAAGATTAATCAAGGGCAGTTTACTGATATCTGATTTTGAATTCTTAATATTTTGGAGGTGCTTTAACTGTAGTGCTCAAATTTAATATTGGGCGAGTGTTTGAAATTAAAGATAATATTATATACTTTTTTTTTGTAAAACAGGTTTAAGAGTATTTTACTTAGAGCTGGTTTCTGATAATTTGGAATTTTGTATAGAGAAATTAAGCAAATAAAAACATTAGAAAATAAATGATACTTTCCTCTTCAACACAAACATGTCTCTTGGTAAGTCGTATATTCCCAACGATTTAATTAAATGGCTGCGGTGTTTTGACCGTGCATTAGTAGCATAATAAATTGTATTTTAAATCGAGCCTTGAATGAAAGGTTTGAAGAGGTATAGGCTGCCTTTATTTAATGTAAACTAAAACCTAATTTGGAAGTTAAAAGTTTTAATTTAATTGGAGGATGAGAAGACTATAGAGCTTTATAGATTTTGTGATTGGATTTGGAGTTTTTAAAAAATAGCTCTAACCATTTTGTTCAAAAGGAATATTTGGGAGGTATTTTAAATAATAAATAACAGTGCATGGACATATTTGACAACCATAAAAGTGACTAGATCTACTTTCACATATTCATACGTCAAGTCATGCTATCTGCAGCTTTCACTTGTGATTGATATTTTCAATACCTATAAATTAAAACTAATATTTTGATAAAATGTCACTGTTGACCGCAGAAAAAGTTTTTTTTTTTCAAATGTACTCTAAATGTCCTTTCATAAGAAAATCAATGTATACATTGCATTTTCATGTATTTCAAATGTAATAGACTAAATGATAAGATGTTTACAATTTTGTTGTATATCTTATTTGGTAAATGTTCATGTTCTGACGTAATAATTTTAAAATTATTTTATTCATAGACTTAAATAACACAAACATTCTACACCAGCATAAAATCAAAGAGGAAAATACAAAAAAATTATATTTCCCTTAATTTTCACAAAGATACAATTTAATATTATATATATACTGGGTATTTCATAAAAGTGTAAAATGTTAAATTAACTATTAAAATAATTGATGGATCTACAAAACCTATTGCACCGTAAGCAAGAAATAACAATATTACTCTAATACAAATAATATTGTTATTTGTAGGTGGATTCCACTCCCTAATGTTGTGAAATTGTGTATTCGTGGTGTTGTTAAACCACCCCAACGACTGTAGAAAGGGTGTCTGGAGAATATAAGAAAACTAAAACCAAAATTAAACTTATATTTTTAGGGTGTTCATAAAGTCAAATCTTTAAATAGATAATTAACTACATCTCAAATATAATGTATATAAGTAATTAAAATAATATATAATTAATTTAATCTAAAAATTAATTCATATATATAAATTTATAATTTATGCATAAATATTCATAATTTATCTATAAATATTTATAATTTATATATATATATATATATATATATAT
>CABFWB010000790.1:119296-135327 GCA_902151455.1 Timema bartmani
ATATATATATATATATATATATATTTAGCTAATTACATCTCAAAAATAATTTTTATATATATATATATATATATATTTAGTTAATTACATCTCAAAAATAATGTGTATATATATATAGTTGATTACATCTCAAAAATAATTTATATATATAAATTATTTTTGATATGTAATTAATTTCCCATTTAAAGATTTGATTTTATGGACACCCTATCTACATTCGTTGGGGCTGTTTCCCAACACCACGAAAACCCAATTTCACAACATGAGGGAGTGAAAGCCACCCACAAATAACAATAATATTGTTATTTCTTACTTACGGTGCAATAGTTTTTGTACATCCATCAATTATTTTAATAGTTAATTAAAAATTTTACACTTTTACAAGATATTTGATAAATATATAAAATAAAAATATATATAAGACGTTTGATGAAATTATTCATACATGTAAATAAAGACATGAAGGGAGAGAGCTATTAATCAAGCTCTATATTTCTCTGCCTGTTATTAATATGTTATTTGTTTGAGAATAATCTAGAATAGTATTTGAAAACTATCATGTATCTGTTTCAAATTTGAAAAGGACACCAATTCAACAGTGATTGGTAAACACACTACTTCTATATAAAGTATAATCTTATTTATATTTTGTGATTAGATTATTTTATTCAGAAAAACCAATTTTGGAATTTCTGACTCTCTCAAATTATTAATTTTATACAATTATTTTAAATAATACATAAGGAGTTTATCTTACATTTAACAAAACCATCTGTATTTTTTTAAATGAAATATTAAATGACTTGTTAGGTTTGCTATTGACTGGTTGTCTTACTTTACTGTTGGTTCAATGTTTACTATATGTTTGGTGGTCCCGGGGGCTTAGTTTGCCAGCCCTGTGATAGCTGCCAGCTCCATCCGCAATAAGCTGAATAATGGTCTGTAATGACGAAAGTGAGACCGTCACCTTATAGTAGCAAGGATTTTCTTCAACTTCAACCATTTACCAGGGAACTTCTCGCCCTGGTTCCTTCATTTAGTACGAGATAAAATAAAAATATTGGTTAGTGAGGGGAGGAAAAGATTTTCTTCAATAATTATTGAAGGGAGTAAAATAATTAGTTCAGCGAAGGGAGGAAAAGAGTTATCTCAAGTAGTGAGAGGATGAAAATAATAATTTCAGTTAGTGAAGGTAGAAAAAGAGTTATATAAATTAGTAAGAGGAGGAAAATAATAATTTAATTTGGTGAATGGATGAAAAGAGTTTCTTAATTTAGTGAGAGGAGGAAAATAATAATTTAATTTGGTGAGTGGATGAAAAGAGTTTCTTCATTTAGTGAGATGAGGAAAATAATAATTGTAATCAGTGAGGAGGGGAAAATAATGTATTTAATTTGTGAGGTGAGGAAAATATTGGTTTCAGTTAGTGAGGTGAGTAAAGGAGTTCCTTCAATTAGTGAAGGAAAGAGAGTAATAATTTCAATTTGTTAGGAGAGGTAAGGAGTTCCTTTAGTTATAGAGAGTAAGAAATTAATTACTATTTAAGTTAGTGAGGGCAAAAAAGAAGTTGCTTCAAATAATAGAGGTGGAAAAAAAATATATATATAGTTTGATGAGGAAAGGAAAATAGTTGACGACTTTATTTATCTTCTAGATATGGTCGGGTTAATACCATATTAAGAGGAACCACACTCTTAAGGAGAGGGTATGAGAAACCCAAGGCAGTAAATGGGATTTTTGAAGCCAATACCTACTGCACCAGGTCAAGATTCGAGCCACAAACTTCCAATCACCATCCATTCAGTTCATCGTGAAAGTGACGCGGTAGATCAGAGTATTTCATATTTTGCTTCGCTCCATAGTTTCATTTTCATTTATTCAAGTTATTTAACATTCACTTTTTTAAAACCTAATTATTATATCAGCACATGGCTTACTAACTAACTTAAATCTATAACTGACACAACATCCAGCCTACGGCCGTTAATTTAACATTGTGAAAGGGGAAACCCAGTTTTCATCAATTATAAATGCTCTATAAATGCAAGTAATCAAAGCCAGGACACTTAGCTCAGTAGACAGACACGCTACCGACTGACCTAAGGTGTCGGATAACCCCGCCATAGTTAACTCAAGCTTCGCGAGAAAAAAATATTTAGTAGTTAATTTATTTGTTTTTCCTACTATAAAATAGCATCAGTAATTATAATTGAGGGGCCTAAACGGAAAGGGGTACAAGTGCACTTTTCTTACTTCTGAGATAAATGGCTTCAAAGTTGGTTGGTTATTGTAAATTCTGAGTAAAAATTTTGTTTGGTTTGTATACTTAGGTGGAAAGCTGCATACTTTAGCTGTCTTTTCATGTAGTTGAAACCAATTTATATCATCATCTTTTTAGTATATCATACAATCCTTTAAGCCCTTGCATTCACTTATACCCTTCTGCCTCCAACATCTGCACTTGTACCCCTTTTGCTCTGAAGGGTTTGTGCCAGTTAATTTATAAAAGTACTGCATTTTATTACATTTTTATTGATACAAAAATATTTTAAGCACTTAAAAAGTAAGAAGTTTTGCAAAAGTACAGCAACTAAAAATAATTTTTGAAAAAATTGTCTTCTCAAAATTCTTGAAAATTATTGTTTTCTCTTCTTTCCTAGTGAAACATAAAATAATGGGGACCCTAAGTTTATTCATTATGTGACGCCTCCATTTTGGTTGGGTTTTTTTCTACTCATCATAGTCTGATTGTAAAATGTCATCATCGTTGTCCTCGATTTCTTCTTCTCTTTCATTCATGTTTCCTTGTCGTGTTGTGTCTTGTGCTCCTGTAGGTTTTCTTTTCCTTCCTTCTACTTCATGGGGCAGTGACTTGTAAAAGTTGTGGTGAATTGGAGGAATGAATGGGAGCAGTTCCATTAGGTTCCTGAACTTTGGTAGTTTAATTTTTAGTGGAGTTTCATAGAGTGAAGTTGGCTCAATGATGGGTGGTCTCCCAGAACTTTTTTTTAAATCAAGCCGTTCAAAGAGCATTTCTTCATTTAAAGTTTCTTTGTAGAAGAGTGAGAATGGAGTGTACTTCTCAAAATGCAGCCATTGCATTTTTCGGATGCCAACTATGTTATCTTTCGTGTGAATCTTCACTGCCTGGATTGATCGAAAGTCGTTGAGTTCCATCTTTTGTACTTTGAATTTTCTGCTAGCTTTGGAAACCACTGAACACCTGTCATCAGGAACAAAAACATTAGAACATTTTCTCTTTACCTTTTCGATAACAGCAAAATCCTAATCACACTCCATGAAGGAGTGTCCTGACACCAAGAATCGGTGATCTACCGATGCTACAGGAGTATTACTGACAACATAAGCCAAAAATTGGACAATATTCTTATTCTTGTTTTGCCCACCTGCATTGTCACTAAATGCATCTATATGGTTAACTGTAGGTGGAAGGTCTGTGATAAACCTCAGAAGGCAAGATATTATCTCCTGAGAGCCTCTTGAACCCTCAATTTCTGACCACATAAACATTTTGGCTTTTCCAGTCATAAAATCATGTACAGCAAAGTTATACACCCAAAGCTGACGCAAATAATACACTTTACTGCATGTCAACAGAGGTGTTGGTAGTATTTTTTGTAAATCAAAATATATTGCAACACGAAATATTATAATGTTTAACCTAAAAAGTACTTGGTGGGTTGAATTTTATCATGTTAATATTAATAAAGATAAAATATATACTTACATTCACTGTGAGTAGTTTCTGACATGGCTGTGTCTTAGTTTTCTAAATTATTTCCTAATCTTAGGATTATTCAATGTTTATAATAAACTTTTGAATAGGAGCAAACTGTCACAAACGAATACAAAACATTGGCTCCATAGATAAAAGAGTATTAATGGCAAAGAGATACAAGTGAGCTTATACCCATTTGCTTGTAAGCAGATGAAGGTTTCTCAAAACAGTATAATTTCAAGTCACCAGAGAGCAGCACTGAGTGGGAATTTAGTTGAATCCCTTTGCCATTATCTACTTTGGTGTATCTAGTTTGGATTTATGCACTTAACTCATTTTTCACTGAAATGTCAGTTGTACCCCTTTCCTTTTAGGCCCCTCAATTGCTAATTTTTATCAAATCTGACTAAAGGACATTTGCCAAAAGCGTAGTCAGAAAATGTTATGTTTTCTGTTTATTTTATAATTTTATGCTTGTAAAATTTATCTGTCCTTATTAATTGTTCATAATATTAGTGTACCCATAGGGGCTCAAACATGTTTTTTTCTGGTGAAAGGGCTCCTTTAGTAAAAAAAAAAAGTTTAGGAACCCCTGCTTTAGACTATGCGAACACTGATACGGTTTATTTTATTAATAAAAAAGCGCCTTGAACTTATAATGACTATAACCTTATAACAATACCGGTATCGGCCGTGACAGAAACAAAAGAATCAATACAAGCGTTTGGTTCCCATTGTTCCCGGTCTCCGATGATGTTTGGGCGACCGACCTTTGTCCCGGGCGACCTCTAGGAGCTCCCAGAAACAGTATTTCACAGTCCGAACCCCACCTGACCAAACCGTTCAATTACCGCTAGCAATTAATTGTTTTAACCCTCAGTCCACCCCCCACCTTGCCTTCCCACCCACCTAACTCTCTGACAATCCATCGAGAATTGTCCTGTGATCAGTAACCAAACAATTGAACGGGAAACATCTCCTGATTGGCTGTATCGAACTAGCTTTGGTGGAAAAACAATACAAGGAGGTTCATTAAAAATACAACACAGGAGTGGGAAAAAAAACTTATAGCATTTTATAAAGGTGGGCTTTGTTTTACGTGTTTACAAACCTTTTTGGGGCCTTTAGTGCACTTAATTTAACACAATGGACAACTAGTTACATTACTAAGTGCATTAATTATTAGAGTTTAATTTATTCACGACAAATAAAACAAAGAGCTAGCTATGTGGTAAAACATAGTCGCATTTGTGCTTTTATTTATTACCACAATAAACATTATTTGTTGTTTGTTTGGTTGGTTGGTTGGTAATGTATTCAATATTTATATAGCCCTACTATTTTATCCTTTATGATATTTATTATTCGCTACAATGTGTTAATGAAAAATTTATATGAAAGAAGCATTTCATTTTATCTGTAATACTGTAAATTTAAACTTTCTTGCATATTTTAAAATAAATCTATAGCAAACTTCAAAGGATTAATATAATAAAACATTTTTTAAATTAATGTTTTCATCGTGTCTCACTACCCGTTTGGGTTAAACGCAATTACACATCTCTCTCTGTAATACGAAAGTATATATTCTTATCATTCTTATTGTATGGGTCTAAATTGACAAATGAGGGCTTAAATATAGATGTATTGAAATGAAGATGTTCAACCGCTATTAAAATTACAAATTTTTACCAGAGATCGTAAAGGTCATCCTCTCCCCCTCCAATCCCCCACCCCCTTATCCCCCCCCTTCCCCCCATCGCCCCACCGACACATTTTCAGAACCGGGATCCATCTTCAGGCGGAACGTAATCCTTTAGACCTTATTCAAAAAAATCCCCTCTCCCCCCCCNAAATGTAGTTTTTGTTTATCTCATAAATATCTTACGGAAAAATAAAATGTATTCCTGTGTAAGAATTTGTTATAAGATATTTATTATCGCGACCTAATAATCATTAACAAGGCCACCGACGTGACGACTTGGAAAATTAGTTTCTTTATTTTTTTACTATTCATGTGTTTTATAAATTTGAGGAAAATATTTATTTTATTATATGATATAATATATTATATATTATATATATATTATTATATTATTTATTACTTATATATAACCAAAAGTCAACCATTCAAAACAAGCCAATATTCGTGGGGGAAAAAAATAGGAATAAAAAATCTTACAACTTTTACAAAAAATGTAATCAAAATAACTACGTTTCGAGGAATTAAATCCGTTTTTGCCTTCAATGAAAGTAAAATAAATCACAAACAACCACCTCATTTGAAATTAAATCTGCTATTGGAGTCATTATTTAACTCGTGATTTTGTGTATGTTTTTAGTAGGCATTTTTCTTTTGTTTTTAAGTTTGTTTCTTAGTTTTTAATTTCAATAGAAAGGGAAAAGGTCCAAATAATCTTATAAACATTACGTTTTAAATATCGAATCATTATCATTAAATTTTAATACATATTATAAATTACTAAATAAAAAATAATATGTTCATAGAAATGATTTAAGTTAATAATGATAATCTATATTTTTGCAACACACTATTAAAAATAAAAGGGTGTAAAAATTAATAAATTAAATTAGGGTGTGTTGGAGATGTAACTTTTCATTTTAATTTGTGTTAAAATCTAGTTCTCTAACTAAATTCATAAATACAATTTATTATAGTGCCTCCGTTAACACTGTTAAGTTACAATTTTGATTCCTATAGGTCACTCAACTCTTACAGTTGTTTGTTCACTTAGTTTACTGTAGTGGCTGTCTTACGTAGTTTACTGTAGCAGCTGTCTTACGTAGTTTACTGTAATGGTCTCATGTTAAGGCGAGGGGCGCTGCGAACATAGCTTCCAAAATATCCACTGAACTCATCGATTCTCTTTTGATACATCTTAGTCGCATTTGTATAATCATTTTTTATAAGTAAATTATAATAATTAACTCAAGCATTAGGGCTTAACGCCAAGCGCGCTTGGATCACTAGTGACGAGGTCCGAATTCAAACTACGACTGGTCATACTGTGTAGCGGAAGGAGGGGGCATTGGTTTCATACACGGTTTATCCCATCTCTTTCTCCACGCAAACAAAGGTACCTTTCATATAAATTATACCTACTCAAGTGTTAGTAAATATTGATATTTCGGGTAGGTAATTAGTTTCGGTGAAATTAATAATGTCTCAAAGAAAAAAAAATGGTGGTCAAACTTTTCAAAAGGCTGAAAAAACCACTGTTCTAAACTTTACATCAACAGCATTGATCTTTTCAAGTCAATGTTTGTGTGACATAGCCGGTTGCTGTGTTGAGCATAAAAGGGAATGACGTCAGGGGTGACGTGGCAGCATGGGAATTTGTGGTCCAGAGATAGCGCAAGGGATGAGACCAAACTAATCTTCCTGACTGGGGTCGGGTGCAGGGCCAGATAAACACGAGCCTTCTTCTTTTAGTCCGGCCAGAGGGGAAAACGTTGCCACAACGTTACAACCCTGCTATTTATGATTTCTGTCCCATCGATAGGAGTACAGAGGTGGCATTAAAGTGATATAATATATTGCGATGGCTATGAATGTTTCAGTCAAATGTGCAAAGGGATAGCCAATAAAGACAATTATTTGTGGTAAATAAAATGATTGGATATCGTTAAATAAAAAAAATCAAATACATTATTAATTTTGGTTAAAATTTAAAAAAAAATTAATCTTATTTAAACCCGCTTCGTTGGTTGCATGGTGTAAAGTATCACTCTTGCAATAGACTGAGACTATTGATGACAGAGAGATCGGGTTTCAAATCCTGGTTGGGTATACTGATGGTGGTTATCCCCTAAATGATTTTACACTCTCCCTTCACGCATGCGGGTGCACTTCCTCTAACCTTACTCCTCACAAACACATTATTGTAAATAGTGCATATGCGTACAACCAAAACGGGTAATAAGACGCTTTTCTAAAAAAAAGAAAACTCTGATTTAAATTGTAAAGGGCAATCAGTAGGGGTGTGTGAAGCCCCAGAATTTCTAATTCGAAGGTCAAGTATTCTTTTCTTTGATTTTTGACACCCACAATAATCCTTGCATTTTCGAATCATTTCGAAATAAAAACACAACTTCAATTATATTATGAACCAATTTGAAATATCTCATTTTAAATTTCATATTCTTAGAAAAGCTATTACACATTGTTTCAACACTTATTAATGATTAATTATACGTTTAGCGATTATACATAGTAACTATACGCTCATGCTCATGAATAGAAAGAGAGTGGAAAACCATTTAGGGAATATCGTACTCAGTACAGCCAGCCGGGAATCAAACAACCAACCCGTCATCGGAAAACTAGAACTAAACGACTTTACGTTTTAGCCCACGTGACCATCGATTTGTATCTCAGAACAGTTGAGATTAAAATTTAAACTTAATATATTATTCAATATTTTATTTTATTTTATTTTATTTTATTTTATATAAAATCTTTTTCTGTAGATACTTTTTTTTCTAAGCATCGCGTTTTACTATTTGTTCTCATCATACTAATATTTCTGAACTGATTAAAAGTGTTTTCTTATTTCATCTTGTCCTATTATCCGTTGGGGTTTTATTAACACATACATATTAATCACGCTTATAAAAGTAAGTATAAGAAAGATTGAATTTAATACTTTTGATGTTTAGTGGAAAACCATTTAGGAAAAAACCACTTTTACTACACTCGGCTAGGATTCACACCGTAATCTCCCAGTCCCCTACAAAACAGACTAAATGAATTTTACCCCCGATGTGGGACACTGATTAAGTATTTTTTTAATCTCCATAGTTTCTCATTTAGTCCCGCTAGTTTAAAAAAATAAAATTTAAAGTTCACTATGGGTGTGAAACGTGGTCTTTTACCTTAAACGACGAAAAAAAAATTAGGGTGTTCGATACAAGGTGCTTAAGAAGTAATTTGGTCGAAAAAATTATGAGACTACTGGGAAGTGGAGGATGGTACATAATGATGAGTTACATAGATTGTACTCATTACAACATATTGTTAGGATAATCAAGTCTCGTAGATTATGGTGGGCAGAACATGCAGCGCGAATGGGAGAATCTAAAACCATGTTCAGTGTATTGACTAGCAAACCCAATGGAAAGATCTAAACGCAGATGCGAGGATACCATTAGAATGGGCCTGAAAGTGATAGGGTATAGTGAGGTGGACTGGATGGAACAAACTCAAGATAGGGATAGGTGGTCTACTTCTGTAAGTGTGGCAATGAACTTTCTAGTCCCTATTGCCATAGCGTAAGTAAATAAGTGTGGTTTAAATGATAAGGGATATCCAGCACAATTACCATAGTGAAATTGGAGTAGAACTTGTTTACATAAAAACACAAACACAATTTTAAGGAGAAGCTTTCATTATCAACGACAGCTTCTTAAGGTTAACAGAGTATACTGATCTGATCAGCTGTTGGCAGTCATACTTGCAGTCCAACCAAGAAAATCTGAAGAATCTGTCTGTGACAGTGAAAGCATGTCCTTAAGAATGTGTTTATGTATGTTTTTACCGTTTTATCAGAACAATTTCTACTCCATTTTAACTAAGGCAAGTGTGCTGGCTGTCCCTCTTAATTTAAATCATGATTCAGCCTAGTGCTCTATTCCAAATAACATAAAGTATATGTATAAACTAATATAACATGAGCTATTCTAATGTGACGTACCATACTATCATATAATGTTATCTTTACGTCCCTGGTCATGTAAAATGAGGCTCATCTGAATGACATATCGCTCTCACCCTTTCACTATCTTCGCGCCTATTCTCCTATGATACGCAGGGAGGCGAAAAGGGTCGTCCATTTATGCTTGGAAAGTAAACGATCGAAATTACCCTTCTTCTTTCTGCTTCTCGCGCGATAAAAAAGTGATTTATGAGGTGATGGTGGTATTATGCCCTTGAAATTATTATCGTGGCCATTATTCAAATGACACGAAAAGAGATACTTTGCAAATTTTTTTATATAAAAAGCACGTTGATAAATACAAACAATATTGCAGACATATTGTGCATATGATTTTTTAACGTTTTATTTCTCAACTATCAACTTGATGTTATTTATTGGGCTACTAAAATTCACATATTTTAAAAATTACATTCAAAGTGGTATTTTGTTAGTCTCGCAATATTTCTTAGCTTTGTTTAGTGTAATAAAAATATATTATAGACGCGCTATGTAAAGCGTTACTATTTTTTTATAGAGTTAAATAACGGTTTGAATGATATATGTATGTTTATTTTTTAAACCATTTTTACTAACCTATTACTCATAGTGAGAACTTAGAATAAATCAGATGATTAAATTATGACTTTAAGGATATACAAATGTTATTATGATTATTTAAAATTAGTAAACAAAATGTATCGTATCCCTTTGTTATAGGTGTTGAACCCACGTTCTCCAGCTCTGGGTTTCTGACTACATTGTTCTATGAAAACCTCACGGTATCCCTGGACGAGGTACACTCAGTCACGTCAGATGGCGCCGATACCGTCGATCAGTCACCGGACGCCTCTGACGACCCATCGACGAGTGCCTTCCCAACTTCCAGGTCAACTGTTGATGAAACTCCCATAGTTCTGGTCGCCGTACAAGCAACTACCCCCCACGACACCCCACTGCCACCAACAAAGCTTTTCCATGACACACCCTTACCCTACTATCTTAAGGCTAAATCATTCCCCATCCGCAGTAAATTCCTTGACAAAGTTTCTCTAGGGCCCGTGGAGATTTCCTCAATCCTACAACAAATTATGACGTCATCGTCCTTAACTAATAAATCTGTTGCCAGGAATGCATCCGCGAGTTCAATCAATAATAGATCATCGCGTGGGGGAGTGGCTGTGACCACAGAGCACAACGATACAAAGACAACACTGCCGACGGTGGAGATTGTAAACAATGCTTATGTATACAGGGACACAAACTTCTCAGACGGGAACTCACAAACTGTAAAAGATGTTAATTTTGAGGATCAATTGGAGATTAGATTATTTTCAACTCCAGAAGATGAAAGAGTCCATAAAATCTCAGAAGATACCAGTAACCCATATTCTCACTGGGACATCGACAGCGAAGAGCAGGAGAAAGAAATGGAACTCCAGCAAAGATTACAAAATGATCAGGCTCAAGAGGAAACTAAAAAACTATTTGTTGAAAATAAATCCCAAGACACTACTACGCCAGGTACCCCGTCTCCAACAGGGCGTTCCTACCTCCTTTTACTTGCGGGAAACTCTACCATTGTTCAACTGCGACAAAGGGACTTTGCAAAGTACCTCAAGTTAAATCTTGCCGCTAGACTCTCTCTTGAATACGATGACGTCCGCGTGAACAGAGTCGTCCTAGCCCCACCGAGGCTTCTAGTAAACGTCAGTGTGGTAACGCCCTCTGACGCTGAGCCATTAGAAGAAATAGGGGAAACCTCAGTTGACGAGAAAGAAGAAGCTCCGCTTCACATGCTGGCTGACACTAACGCGACTTTGTTGGAGCTGTCTGGGGAAGAGTACCACGTTGTACGACTACTGTCACTTCGTTCAGGTCCTCCAGGAAAAGATAGCAATGCTAAGGAAGTGGAGGAAGACGAGGAAGATGATGTCAATGATGGAGATGATATTGATGTAGATGACCCGAGCTCACCTGTGGTGAACCGCCGCCATGATGATATAGAGCTAGTCATCTACACAACGGTTGGAGGCGCATGCATATTCGTGATTGCTGCTATGATATTCCTGACAGTGACACGTCATATCAAGACGTTGAACATCCCATGGCCTTGGAAGCGACCTAAGTGCATTATAGCCTCATGGAGCCCGCCCAATCTCAGAATGAAGCATCACCGCATAGGAGAGGACTTCCCACCCCCACCTCCACCTCCTAAGGTTATCTATTCAGGAACGTTCGCCGCCAAGGCGTGTGTGGGGAAGACGTCGTGGGCGGACGACCTGAAACCTTCCGAGGGGAAGAAGCCTGTGCCCGGTCACGTGATAGGTATTAACCGAGCTATGAAGCCCCACCTCCTTACTGACCTTGACGTGGGGGGAAACATGATGATGGGGTACGCCGAGATGGAGGCTGCCAATAACGCGAGACATACTAGGATCAGTAGCCCCAGCAAATTACATATCTTCAGTTGCAGGCCGGGCAGCGTTCTGATCCCTCTGCCACCCCCTGTGCGAGCGTCCAACATGGCGGCCAACAGAGGGAACAAAGATGGCGGAGAGGTTCATCCCCTAGACGTCAGGATTAAGGAAGAAAGCTCAATGGGCCATGACAACCCAAACTACCAGACATGAACAAGACAAGTCTTCGTTAATATGTTACATTATTTGTTTGATCGACGCAACGATGATTTAAAACGTGTTTTCTAAATATACCTTATTGGTTGCTATTCAATTTTACCCGACCTCCTGAGATTCTGACATTAATTTTAAGTTTAATTTTACGACACGATGGCTTTGATTTTTTTTAAATACACTAGAGATAGTTAACATGTTTAATGTGTTTATTACCATTAATTTGCTATAGTTATCTCAATTTATAATAAAATGTAATCATAGAAAATTTAAATAATATTCAAGTCAAACTGACGATAAGTTGATTCAGGACCTTATTACTAAAATGCAGTGGTCAAAAAGTGTTTTTGATTGTTTCTCAGAATATCCTACACAATCATTGAACCTATACTTAGTTCCTCTGAGGAATACCCTATGTGTCAAAAGCTTCCATACGACAAAAATAAAGCGAAATAATAATAACTATATACAACACTTATAATCAAGTACGAGGAAGAATTTTCATTTGTCCTGTTATCATGATAGGTGGACTGATCACGGTGCCAAATTTCAGCTTTCTATCTTTATCGGGACTTCCCTGAAAACATTTATACATTTGTGAGTGTATTGTTAAAAAAAAAAGTGACGCCCAAACACAATCATTGACTGAAACAAGACAAACTTGTGGTACTAACTAAAAATGTTGATTAATTCAAAATAAAATATAAGGCAAATTTCCAAAATTATCAGTTTGTAAAGTATTGATTAAAATTAGATCTTATTTAGCCGTATTCATAATACATTTGTGACACTAACCAACTTTTCTTTAATAAGACATATTACGTCATATCCGTTTGAAGTATGTTATCATCAATATTTATTATTTGAACAAGAAACTTTATATACGAATACAGCTACTAATTTAAGTGCATACACATTTATTTATAGTATTTATAACGCATTAAGGTATTTGGCTTTAAACTATATGAAATACAGAACAGTTTTAGATTGAATTTTTCACACGAGATGTATTTGCTCTTATTATTAGTTTTGATTAATCTCCTCAAAATTTAACTAGCTGTGGTTTTTTGGTCGATTAAATTAGATATTATCTAAGATTTGATTGTAAAACTGAGACAAATATCGAAACACTAAAGAGACTTTCTTTTATTTTAAATTGTGAGAATAGTAAAGAATTTCAATTAAAGAAAAGAGTTTTAAAAACATATTATTGTTTATATTAGTTGAAAATAATATGGATTTAAATTTATTTCAAACCCCACCTATATGTCTGTCTTAAAGAATGAATACGGTTAATTAAGGGAAAACATTATATGTATCCATATTAATCGGATTCAGAACAACCGTAAAAAGACAACTCTTTTGTTGACAGTGTTATGTTGTCGTTGTCAAATAAATAATGTCTTCCCGTTGTTGTTCAACTCTCTCCTACAAAGTTACTTATATGTTAGCAAAGAAAGTTAATTCTTGTTTCCTGGATTGTTTACACACACCCTATTATATCTCTGTCAAACCCCGGCTGAAATTGCCAATGTCAAGATATATGTTGTTGAACTAGGAAATAATAATCGAGATTATGTGCTTTAATTCAAAATTTAAAATACAAGGAATACAGGACACAGTCATGTTTGAAAAAACATTAAGTAGGCTACTAAAGATTATTAAAATAAGATAAAATTAATAATACGCATAACCCTCACCCGAGCTTTTGTGTTGCCTTCGATGTGTTTTGAAAAAGAAAAGTTAAAATTTTGACTCATCCTTTCAAAAATTTCAGTATTTAAAGAGTTCTTTCTTCAAAATAAGAAGATATTTTTTTAGAAGTAGTGTTGTTAAACGACGTTATATATTGTGTAGGTTAATGTTTATTTGTTTTGTTTAAAATTTGTGCGAAATGCTTTATCGTCAAATAGAAGCTATGGAATAAAATTTAGTAAATGAAAAATAATTAGATTATCAGGTTTAGACATGCTAAGCATTGATATCTAAAAGGGTATATAAGTGATCACTAAGAAATTGTAGATTAATTTCCAAGACCCTATGTGGTGTGGACTTTAAATTTACCCTTATTTTAAAATTAAAATTCCATGTAGAGGTAATATTGATTTGAATAGATAGATTGTTGTTCTTGCAAAGTATCAAGTTTCTAAATAAAAATATGAATGTTTGAAAGAATGCGTTGAATTTGTTTAAAATTGATGTTTTTCCTGGAGTCACACCTATGGTTTTAATAATTGTATTAAATATAGTTATCAAAAAATATTTTAATGGTATCTTAATTTAGATGTATGCACACATAAAATGAATTATTATGTATTTAAGATCAAACAAATTTAATTATTCAATTCTCGCAAAGTTTTCTTCATAGTAAATGTAAATATACGTACTTTATAAAAAACAATGACTAAATGATAAACTCACCGACATATGTTTACTGTATTTCTCACATTTGATTGCAAATAAATATTGGTTTTTGTTTGTGTTAAAATATATTTACTCTATACTTTGAAATAGCTGAATATCATTTAGTTCCTTCAATAAAATGTTGTTTTTATTATGAAACGTTCGATTTAAAAACTGTACTTGTTTATTATTACTATTATAACTGTTTTACTGTATTTACTGTAATGAGTGAGTCCAGCCGACTATTTATATTCCTTGGGTAAGACATGTTAATTTGGTTGAAGTTGGCAACATGTGGGAATTTTAAAACAGAATTAGTTACTTTATCGTGGTGTTTTGTTAGGTCTTTTATTGTGTAAGGTTTTTATTCAGGTGCACAGTAAGAATTTCAATGTATATAATATATCCCTTACATCTACCTTCCTTTATGTTCAACTCTATCAGTCTTACCTAGAGATCATTTTGTAGATAGAGAAATAGTGGACCTACGTATTTTATTACCTTATCCTGGAAACTTTTTCGAGGGGGGGGAGAGGTTTCAAGACTATGATTTATTTATCTTTTCACTACACATTTTACCACCTATTGGGGCTATATTAATACTAATAGGAATAAGGTATAAGGAGATTGAGAAACAATTAATGAAATAACATCTTCAGTACACCCTACAGGGATTCTAACCCCAAACTACCCGTAACTAACATATAGCGAGCGCGAAAACGTATACAATGTCTCCACCGACGCGGGTTTGAAGATTATTAATACTGTTGTGTACATGTTTAGTAAAAATTATAATAAGAGATTATTTCAAATAAACAAAAGTTATGTTATTATTTTATTTATTACGTTTAGAGGGAAAAAAATTATATTAGAAGTTTTCCAAAGAGTACAAACAGGTCAAATAATAACAAATCTCAATTTACAGCACAATTTTATGACACTCTTTAAAAAAAATCATTATTGCCAAATTTACTTATATAAAAGTTATCATCAGCTGACCCCGTGGTGTAGTTCTATTCCCGTCTGGTAACTTGGGCATTTTCCCCCAAAGGGGAATCACCCCCAATAGTCACCAGGGTTCGGTTAATTTGGCTTAAGTTAGGTTTAAGAGTTTCCACAGGTTCCACACCCTCAGACTCAGTATCACCCTCATCTCATAGGGACATGGAAAAAGTCTCCACGGAAAGAATGTCCCATCGGTACATTCGGTCGTCCCCTGTGCAACGGTACGTTAGTACTGGCCAATCTTTCAACTACTGAGCTACGATTGATGTAGCCCAGACACCCAATGTTATGAAAATACTAGTATTATCTCTGTATTATTATATTGGTAGCTTCCGGGGATAAGGGGTAGAACACCCAAACCTATTCACCCCTTGGTCACAGTCACAATACAGATGTCCTAAATGGTTTTCCACTCTCCCTCCACGCAAATGCGGGTTCACTTCCTCTAAATTCAACCCTCCCAATTCCTAATCCATTTAGCGTAATTAGTACTTAAGCGTATAACCCGAACGGGTAGTAAGACGCGGTGCTAAATAT
>CABFWB010000790.1:135697-166411 GCA_902151455.1 Timema bartmani
GTGGTCTGACTCAACACGACTGGCGCGTTAGACAGCTACGTCACCGAGGGTCAAGTAATATAATCAAAGGTAAACTTACGCCCTGTTAATTTTCGGAGTTGGAGGTAATTTACACTTTTTACACTCTTTAGTATAGGCTATATATATATGTGTGTGTGTGTGTGTAACATTTTTACGTAACACTATGTTTTCGATGAATTTGTACAAAATCAAATATGTTATGTTTTCTTCAGCCCGTTTTATTTCCACTCTACCTCACAGATTGCACTGTCGGCGTTAATCTACGCTTCACTTTTCTCTTCGAAATCTGTTTTTTTTGTTTAAAAATAAAAATCAATAGCAGGTGTTTACCCACCAGCTCATCCTCTTTTTCCCATAGAAATACACGTTTTCATCCCAAACACCTCTTCCCTTCAAAATAACTTTTCTTCCATTAATTTTCTAAGTCCTTCAAAATCCTGATATAAAACTGAAATTGAAATAGAATATTGAACCTTGATTACTTTCCAATATTCAACGGAAATATTGGTTGCGCTTTTTGTTCCGAGAGAATTTTTCTTTCCGTACTAAATTTAAAGCATAATTTATGACCGAATATAATATTAAAAGGGCAAGCAAGGTCTCTCCTATCATTAACAATTTAAAAAAAAAAATTTGAAATATCAAATTAAAATAAGGTGGACAAAGCAATAAAACTGGAACCTATATCACATAAATTTAATATCCTTCCATTGATCCATTTTTAAAGCTTTGCGAAAGTTTGTCATTTTAGTGGTGTTATCAAAACTGGTGTAATTTTATTTGGGGCAATGGATGACCATTGGTGAAACAGAAACGGTTTGGAGACCGCCCACCATTGAAAGAAGCGCCATCATATGGAGAGTTTTAAAAAAATCAATCGCGATCATAAGGGGTATTCGTTTTCCGCTTAGTTGCAACTTTTTTTTCTTAAGTTGGAAGCAACTGATCATCCACCGACGTGTCAATTTCGAGACTCCATTAATATTCTTTAGGAAGCTCTCATCTTTTAGATTATAATCAAGGGCTTGTGAAAATAGTATCACCGATATTTATTAACAAATCTAAGATGATGAAGGTGGAAATTAATTTTTTTTATTGAATCTTTCGATCAAAAATGACACTAATCCATGGAAATTCAGCCCAATACCTTTGGCTTAACACAACCAATGCTATCTACGACTTAGCTATCCACGAATAGTCCCGCACTAAAGGTCATTCTTCACCCATAGCTTAAGACAATTCTGTCATGGGAGTGTGGCTTCATTGACTAATAAATCTGTCATTGGATCACAGTCACCGGTGAGCTTGGTTCAGATTTATGCTAAATAAAATAATAATATTCATACAGCATTTAATTGTGCTGGTTTGGCGTTGGAAGCACATGGGTTTGAGATTTGCTTGCCATCGTGGTGACTTCCCTGGTTCAGACGGCACAAAGATGCTTCCCTTCTCAGCCTGGGGGATGTTCTTCCTCCGGTAATCCGAGCAGAGCTACTCCTCTTGGCGGCCCCTGGGCAATCCGAGCAGAGCTACTCCTCTTGGCGGCCCCCGGGCAACGTCCGGAGGGTTTAACCCGAAGGGAGTTTAAATCTCTGTCGAGGTCATCTGTGTGTGAATGAATAGGGAAGCCTCCCTTCACCTACTCGCCACACACCAAGCGGTTTATAGCCAGTACCTTCCGGGAAAGCTGGTCAGACCACCTCTACGAGGTCTCCGTTGGGCAACCCTGATTGAAAGCGATGCTGAGTGATTCCTGGAGATAGTCGCCTGACCTCCAAGAGAGTAACGCCTCTACGTGAGAGTCCAGCATTCATGGAAGGAGGAACCAACTCTTCTCGCCGAGGAAAGCTAGCTGAGTTGACCTAGTGTTCCCAGTTGTCCGATGATGACATGGTCGTCGGCAAGCACAGGGTCGTTGATTGGGTGATAAGGGGGGACTCTCTAATATCTACTCTTTTTGTTAATTTTTAATAAAACATAAAATTGTTTGTTTGAGATTTGATTTCAATTTGCTATTAACAACTTTGAATCATCAATATCTCGAGTAAACAGAGATTAAAATGATAAAATGTATATTTCCTCCCATTCTCTCTTTAACAGCTTTCTTTTAATTTTGTTTTCGTAAATAAACTTGAGAAAAACAGGTTTCTTTTCAATGGTTTCAGCTGCAAATAAGTTACTTTTTAGTTTTTGTTAATTTTTCATAAATATATTTTTTATTGCGAAAATTGGCCCTTGAAACTTAGAATTATGTTCAGATGTTCTAAAATGCCCTACCAACAAAGTTAAATCCCTGAAATGTTCTCTCGAAGAGGGTAATGTTGCCAGATCCCCGGCAGATAAGACTCCAATCCGCCCCCACCATTTGTAAAACCCACCCTTGTCATCGATCCCTAAATTGTCGGTTGCGCATGTAATTTGTGTGGCTACGCTTGAAGGACATATCCATGATTGACTAGAGAAGCCTCACAAGAGATGTTTGTTCCCAGACAAGTGGATTCCAAACCCTCACATGGCAGGTGAATTTCCAATTTGAAAACTCTGTTGTACGTTTGGGAGCAGAAATCCCGACACCGATTCACGAATGTCTGTGATTCAAGAATCGCTCCAGTAGCCGATGAGCTCACACGTCCATCACAGACTCTGCCTTAAATTATGGGTGAAGAATGGTTTGTGAGCAAGGGACAATTCCTGGGCAGATCAGTAGTATAGGATCGGGATGCTGAGGATAGAATAACGTGTTCAATTCTATCTGTTCAGAGGTAATTTCAAGGGTACGGAAAAGAAGGAGAAAGTCAAATCTTAACTCAATATGAGCAGTGCTGCCATCTGTTAGACAATTATGAGACCTTTTTACTGTACTTTAGACTATGGTTAAGGTGGAAATGTAGGGGACGTGAGAAAAAGTCAGTGTTTTTTACAGTTTTTATATACAAACTTTTAGTTTTTAAGAATAAATCAATTAATGGTTCAGTACAAACATAGAGTTTAGTTTTTTTTCCCATAGTGACCTCAATATTTCTTAATATCTGTCAAGGGTGTCCTGGAATTAATTAATGACAATTTTTTCTCTTCATTTAAAAAGTTTGTCATCTAATGCCGCTATGCTCATGACAGTTATTCAACAACTGTTGATATCACCGTGTGAAGAAAATTAAACTCGCTCTAAGTTTCAACTGGAGAAATCTTTTGTTTATTTTGGACAAAAAAAGCTTTGCTATGAAAACTGCAAAAACGCTGCCCTTTCTTGATCTCCCTACGCTTTCACCTTAAGAGGTATATTTCATATATATATTTTAAAATTGTCCTGGAAAAGTGTTGTAATGTGATCCTACCCCCTTTCACCTGTACCTTCAATTTTTTTTAAATATTCATTTTAATTAAAAAGTATAATATAAGTTAAGTAATATACTATAAATTTAGGGCCAACGTTTATCAGCTCATATTGCCAAGCGCTATAACCAAACACATTTACTGTCGAAAACCTATACATCTTGTATACATACACACAATCGCTGATAAGATTTTATACAAAGAAAGATATTAATTTTATTTTTCTAGCATCGCGTCTTAATAACTGTTCAGATTAGATTATACGTATATTTACTAGCTACGCTAATCTTAAAGTTAGGACAGACACAACATCCAGTCCCCTGCAGTTCATTCATCAGTGTGAAATGGTGAACCCACATTTCATCAAATATATAATTTTTTTTGCCATCCCGGGAATTGAATCTGGGACCCTTAACTCAGTAGGCAGATGCACTACCGACTGAGCTAAGGTGTCGGACAAGATATTTATCGAAGTAACTTTTACCAAAGTCAACATACATGAACCCGCTTTGGTGGTCGCATTGTCTAAGGCACTACTCTCACAGTAAACTAGACTGTCGATGAAGGGGAGATTGAGGTTCGAATCTTAGTCGGGTGTACTGAGGGTGGCTTTTACCTAAATGGTTTTCCAATCTCCTTCCATAAGAGTACAACCCGAACGGGTAGTAAGACGTGGTGCTAAATTATTATTTTTAAAACATGAATACTTAGGATAAATTTAAAATGTAGGCTATTTATCAAGAAAAACCAATTACCCTCAGTAAAATTTAAATTAAATAGCAATATGATAGAAATTATATGATATTCAGATAGTGCTAACAGGTAGTAAGAAGCGCTGCACGCAATACAAAAATTAAATGAAGCTAGGACTAGTTAAATTGGAATGTTTTTTTTAAAATATTAGTTAAATAATCTAGCTAATAAACTCCATGCTCCACTTGAATAATTTAAAATCCAATTATAATATGAGATTGTATTATAGTGGGTATAAGGTACATAAAGTCACGTTAACAAGTTGACACGTTGCAGGCTTAAATTAATTTAGCGAAACACTGAAGTTTTAAAAATAGGAATTAATATCCTCATCAAAGTGTGGCAACAGCCTTCATCGATCAATGAATTTTAGCGTACACAGTATTCCCTAAAGGACCCTTTTCCGAGGGAAGTTTTTAGCAAAGCGAATGAACGGCGCTTCTAAACCGTTCTAAACAGCGTTTCTTTGTTGCCTCTGCTATCTCTTTATTTTTACTTTTACTAGCGCTGTAGTAAAATAGATTTGTGGAGGAAATACTTTTACTTGCATGATTAGATAAGACAATATATCAAAATAGATGATATCACTGGTAATAGATTTAATAATCTCATTTATCAAAGATCAGAGGTTAAGCCTGTCCCCAACAGGTTCAATCTAACCCGCTTCGGTGGCCGTGCGGTCTAACGCGCTAATCTTGTGTTGGAATAGTCTGCCGAAGACGGAGAGATCAGGGTTGAATCCAGGTCGGGTGCACTGAGAGGTTTTTTCTAAATGGCTTTCCACTCTCCCTCCACGCAAATGCGGATGCATTTACACTACATTATGTTTTAATAATCCCTAACCCATTAGTGTAATTAGTACATTGGAGTATAATCTGAACAGTTAGTAAAACGCGGTGCTAAGTAATAATAACATTAAAAACAAGAGAAGAGTGATTTATTTTACAACAAAAATGAACTATACAAGTACAAAGCTTAGTGGAGTGATGGTAGGCGGATAGTGCCTTATTATGAACGAGAGTCGACGCCAGCCTCTCACTTTGATATGGTCTCCTAGTAAATAAATAACTAACAATGGCGACAGGCTCGAGCAGAGCTCAAGTGCCCAGACAGTTTCAAGCTAAACCCCAAGAATATTTAAGATTTTTAAGTCGTCTATAACGATACGTAACTTCATTCCTATCAAAACTCTAGTAACTTGGAAACTAATAAACATGAGGCCATATCATTGCTATCGGGCAACGTTCAAATCCTAGTTAGTGATCCGCGAAGTAAAAGAATAAACACTCTTAGTTTGATTAGCAATCGCCATTATGTGGCCCAACAAGGTCTCATAATATGAGAGAGATTAATTAAGTCTATACATATAAATATTGATTGAAGAAATCGACAGCACATGCTCCTTAATCTATGTGATCACCGATAATACAAAATTGAAGTTATAGATATATCAATATTTTTAATAGAACAATAACTTGGCAACTCATGGCCTCTAAACTGTGGGACCATTGATAATACACTCACAATTGCTTGCAAATATAATACGCCCCGACTAACTCAGAAATCTGGTAAATACAAATAACAACCTAACGTCGAATCCAACGCCCTAGCGGTACACACGGCAATTAAAATCTAAGACCTAAATTTAATGTCCCGCTATCACACAGTAAATTATAAAGTTAAAATCTAAATCATTTCGTGAGATAACATACGGCGTCATTCCTCATAAAACATGGTCATAGCCTCAAAAATTAGTTAAAACTCTCAAATAGTTAAATACAGAAATTACTTAAAGCTTGTTTATAAGAACCGTGAAAGACAACCATAACTAAACTTGAACATGGCTCCATACTAGCCAAACATATCTGAAAAGTAAATGATCTGATAAGCCCAAATTAATAATTTTGAAGAAAAGAAATAATTACGCCGAATATAATTTACAGCAGTCATAAAATATAATTACACCCAAACAAGTAATTTTGAAAGTGATTAAACCATCACGCCGAAAATTAATTTTGGAAAAAAGGAAATGTAGCCTTGAATCTAGATAGACGTCGTCAACCTCGACTGAAAGTTGACAATGAATAACAATTTTTACAAAACAAGCACTTTTATAGTACAGAAAATCCTAGCACCACATGCCAAGAGAGAGGGGGAAGGAGGGAAGAAGAGCACCACATGTCAAGAGAGAGGGGGAAGGAGGGAAGAAGAGCACCACATGTCAAGAGAGAGGGGGAAGGAGGGAAGAAGAGCACCACATGCCAAGAGAGAGGGGGAAGGAGGGAAGAAGAGCACCACATGCCAAGAGAGAGGGGGAAGGAGGGAAGAAGGAGTACCAGGGGAGAGTTCTAGAAGCGTCTCCCGCTTGCCAGAAAGCACTCTCACCTGGTGGAATAAACTGGAAGAATAGAAACAAGGGTGGTGGGAGGGGGGTGTGAATAGGAAAGACAACAGAGAAAGAATAGTTCGTTGAGCGACCGTCATTTATTTTCCTGGTCGTGGCCTTCCTTCACGAGCAAGGAGTGTCGGTTCATTCCTCGCTTAGGTATATCATATCATGAGTGTCAGTGTAGAGGTGGTGGCTTGGCGACTACAAGCCTGTGTCCAAATGGGTCTAAGGGTGAGTGTAACATCACATAATTGTAGCGTTACGTGTAAATTGTTACATAAATAAAGAGCTTAATTTCCTTCACACAGTGATCTTAACAATTGTTGAATGTCTGTCAAGGGTGTCCGGGTATGATTTAATGACAACTTTATCTCTTCATTTTAAAAAGTTTCTCGTCTAATTCCGCTATGTTCATGACAGATATTCAAACAGTGTTAAGGTCACCATGTGAACATATGTTTCTACTGAATCAAATTTTACTTTTATCAAAAGAAAGCGTTTTTATATACAAACTTTATAAACACTCACCTTTTCACACGTCCCCTACACTCCCACTTAAACCAGTTGTGCCTGTGACGAGCAAATATCCCCCCCCCACCCCCACCCAAAAAAACTCCACATTAACGCCATATAAATATTGTTTATCACACACTAGCAAATAATTTTTACTTAAAATCTAGCAGTTATTAGCTTATCCTAAACCGTACTTATTTCAGCCGTCCGTGGAAACACGACTGTCGCAAATTGAATCTACAGTTCAATTTAGATAGGAAGTAGTTTTTTTTTATATATATAAAAATTTACTGACGTGACTGAAACAATCTTCACGTATTTATATTTCAAGTCACTTAAATTGTAACTGACGCTTTTTATAGATAGAATTAATACTTATAATCAGCCCCATGGTATAATGGCTACGAACATAGGAGTCCCAGGTTCGATTTCCATCCGGTTCTAATGGTTTTGTTACCGAAAGGGTACTCATGCCAACGGTCAACCGGGTTTGGTTAGTTAGGCTAAGTTAGGGTTAAGACTACTTCTGGCCCCACACCTTCATAATCACTATCGTCACATCATCTAATTGCGGGTACGACGTGTAGACAACCTCCTCTGGTGTACCCTGGGCAACGTTCTGTACCAACAGAGCGGCTAAAATTCTACACACACAGCCGACCAAACTACATACTATTTATCGCTCACGGTCAAAGATGCCAGACTTTGAAAAAAAAATCAATACAAATAAAATAGCACTAATAATAAATATGGTAAAATGCTATAGGCCACAAAACATGTGTACTTTCTAATAGGTCCTTATCATCAGAATTCTTATAAACGCTGGCTTCGTTGCTAAATATTGCCCAGCTAGTCGCGACAGCCATAAATCCTCGTGGTACTGTGCATTCACATGTTTTCAACAACAACAACAACAATAAAAAAAGAGGATAAATTGGTCACGCGATGATTTCAAAGCTAATGAAACCATTTCAGCACCATCCACGTTTTCTCCTTGCTGCAACTTGAAATCGTTTCAGCTTTCTCAGTACTGTGTGATAGCATTTGCTTGAGAGACCCGATAAAATTTTATACCCAGCCATCTTATTCAATGCGCATGTGCCTTCAAAGCGAGAGACGAGCAGACTGCTGCGTTTAATGTTCTGGGGAGATATGAAATAACTCGTTAAATGAAAAGCGCGTGTATCGTGCTTATTTTATTTTGGATTTGTTTCGCAACACAACACAATAACTTGATAATATCCCTCGTGATATTAATCTTAGAGATATTTTAATACACTTGTTTATAGTTTGTGTTTGAAAGCATCATGGGTCATATATTTTTGTTAGCGCGTGAATTGCTTCACCAAACAAACAGATTTTATTCTATCTTTGGTGAGCGTGTGAATTAAGTCTTAGGTAGAGTGGTAGTGAGAGCGAGCTTAGGACAGTAATTTTGCAATTTTTATAGCATAAACATTTTTTGGCCAAAATAAATAAAATATTTCTTCTGTAGAAACATAATAATTTTGTTTTCTGCACATGCTATTCTCAACAGTTGTTAAACATCTATCATGAGCATAACGGCATTTGGTGACAAACTTTTTAAATAAAGAGAAAAGATTATCATTGAATTCCAGGACACTTTGGACAGATATTCAACAACTGTTGATATAACCATGTGAAGAAAATTAAACTCTATGTTTTCATAGAAGAATTATTTATTTATTTTAGCCAAAAAATGTTTATGCTATAAAAACTTCAAAAATACTGCTCTTAAGTCAAATTTGTTTTTTGTAAGAACACTTCCAATTTAATAAAATATTACCCCAACATTAACCAAGCTATTAGTGTCATTATACAATAGCTAATATGTAGATTTAAGATAAGAGTAAACTCATCCATCAACCTTTAATGTGAAATGAATGGGGACGTGAGAAAAAAAAGTGTTTTGCAGTTTTTATGGCAAAACGTGTTTTGGCCAAAATAAACAAAATATTGCTCCAGTAGAAACATAGAGTTGAATTTTATTCACATGGTGATGTCAACTGTGGTTGAATATCTGCCAAGGGTGTCCTTGAATTTAATGACAACTTTTTCTCTTCATTTAAAAAGTTTCTCATCTAATGCCGTTATGCTCATGATGGATATTCAACAACTGTTGATATCACAATGTCAAAAGAAAATTTAACTATGTTTGTTCTGGAGCAAATTTTATTTATTTTAGCAAAAAAAAAAAGTTTTGCGATAAAAACTGCAAAAACACTGGGCTTTTCTCGCGTCCCCTTCCTTCTCACCTTAAGCACACATAAAATTCACAAGATCAATATTTATGTCAGCCCGTCTGGTTCGATTTACTATTGATGGGTAGGTCGGGGATTTTTCTCTCGATCCCTCGGAAAGAAAAGTATTGTAATCTTTAAAATAAAGATCTAAATTTTGATAAATGTCGACGTTTCATGACCCCTTGAAACAGAAAAAAATTGTTTGTTGTTATTGCGTCTGTCTGTATCTCGTCCCAGAACTTAAACCATTTGCCGATTGGGCTAGAACTTGGTATCCAGGGTTTTCATAGGGTTATCATTAGGGACGTTTTGAATTAAGTATCTAACCCTAAAATTAAGGGTAGTTTACTGAAAGGGGAAAAAGAGATAAAATAGATTTTCTAGAAATCCACTCAGACGATTTTGATTAAATTTTGTATTTAGGCATTGTTTAATACTACAAAAAAATTGCTACTTTGGTTGTTTTCCTGTAGAAATGACTTTGAGAATACTTTACATAAGTGGTAAATTCAAATTTTGATCAAATCTCTGCAAATATTTCAGATAGGAAATTAATTTTAATTTAAAGTTTTAGTACTATTAGAAATAAAAAGCTTTTATTTGAAACATATTTGTGCAGATCCAATATTTTCTGAGCTACAAGCAACCATACATACCATTTTTCATGGAGGACTATGAAATTAAATATTATGCTCTTTTGTGGCCAGCAATATTAATCTCTTCTCAATATTTCTGTAACATTATATATTAGTTAATTTATGCTCTCTCGTGAAGTATTTATGAAACAATATATATTATTTTGTTTCACAAATCGTACGAATTTTTAGTAATAGTTTAATATGTTTAAGATAAAAAAAGAGATAAATTCTGGTGGTGCAGCGTACCATTTATTTTAAATCATATGCTGACCGTTTTAAGGCTGTCATAACTATTTCGAAAAATACATTTATTTTATTCGATTTTAATTTTCTGGCTAAAGTAGGTAATAAGCTAACGTTCAAAAAAATAAAAATACATTTAGGTAAGCCTAAGTTTTTTAATAAAAATGTATTCTATGATTTATTTTATATTGGATAGGCCTGTTCTGGAACTGGATAGGAAAAATATATATTTTAAAAATTACATTTTTGTTGTAGCATGTCATTTGTATGGTAAGACATCTACAATCAAGAATTCCATAAAGACAATTACAATTCTATAAAGACAATTAAAACAAGTTAATAAGTACCAATCTATTCTAATAGGATGTAGCAAGTAGTGACACACTGAATTGAAACGTCCAAGCGTCGAGAAACATTGCCCCGGTGGACCGTCTCGGGATCGCAAGCATCGTCACGTCTTGTTCGAAGGGCACACGTTGAAGAAAAGAAAGATGTTTTCTCTGCTCACCACACGTTCAAACAGCGCTAGTGAGCAAGTAGAGTTATTTCGCAACTCTTTCCCCCTTCACCCCTTAGGTCTCCTGATGTAGTTCATTTCCCGAGCCCGTTCTGTAGCTATATAATGAGTTCCCTGGGTCTCACATTTGTATTCCATTGTAATAAGTCACCGGAGAAAGAACTACTGCACTAAACTTCAGCACCGGAGACTACTGGTGGTCACGATGTTTAAGGCGTCTGTCTCACCGCCGCGTTGAAGAGGAAGCCTCTTCTGAGACTATGAGTATCATGTGACAATGTCTGCCATTGCTCTATGTCCCTCAGACATAAATTGATGTGTTTGATAGTTTTGTTTTATTTGTAATGTATATGAGACATTGATACTGTGTCAGAATATCTGACGGTATTATCTATGTCCCTCAGACATAGATTGATGTATTAGAACGTTTTGTTTTATTTTCTGTGTCCATAAGACACAAGCTTTATTGTCATGTTGTCTAACATTATTTTCTATGTCCATCAGACATAATTTATTTTAGTCAGAATGGCTAACATTATTTTATATGTCCATCAGACATAATTTATTTTAGTCAGAGTGGCAAACACTATTTTCTATGTCCATTAGACATAGCTTCTTGGGTCAGATAATTTAACGATTGTTTCCCTATGCCTATAAGGCATAGTTTAAATACAAGGGCTATATGCTCTACTTATGTGTAAGACCAGGTGATTGAGTATACTGAGTCCCTGGATCTGGTTTCCTTTTTAAGTCCTTAAGATAACGTTATATTTTCATGTCACTCTAAACGGTATGATCATGTTTAGAATCTCTTATGGCTACAATCAGATCATCGAACACTTTTGTCTAGGACCTAGCTAGGTCAGCGATTGTTTTCAGTCTTGATTGCACCCTTTTTGTGTAGCTATTTTCGGGGCGCAACCTGTGAGAGCACTACTAGATTGAAGTAGTGGCACGCGAGGATAATGCTTTCTTTCGGCCCCTTCATGCGCCATATTTATTTAAGTATTCAAAGATAGTTTGTACTAGATTCTGAATAAATGAATTAATTGACTATTGATTGCTCTGGCAGTACTCATTAGGAAATGACCGGCCGTAGTAAAAAATATGTGTAGGTGCCTGATTGTTAGCCATATATTGTTTGTTAAATAGAAGCTCCTTTAATAGAATATTACTTATTGTTTATTTTGGTAGCTCTCCATGAGCTTTAATACTAGCTTGCTATCTTAAATAGTATTCTTCTTAGTAACTCTAAAAATATAGGGTTTGATGCTATGTTTCTATTTTATATTATTTCACTATTTTTCATGATTAGACCTTTCAGGTATTAGTCCGGTATCAGTCCGGCTAGATTGTCTTTTAACATATTCTCCGAAACTTTACTCTCTTTTTTACCATTGCTCTCTTACAACAGACACGTCCTCGTTCGAGTAAGAGCCAATACCTCTATTTCTAGAGTTATTAAACTAAATGTTCTAGCTGACCTCTGTTAGTTCCTTGTGGACAAAGTAATTATACCAATACTTGCAACCTAACTTCCATAACAGGATACAGCTCTAATTAATTAATTCAATCAAAATCTTGTCACTCATATGTAATTCTATTTCTCCTATTTACTTTTAAATAAACTAATTTGTTAAATTCATATATTTTGTGATTATTTTTCCTTCCCTATCCTTCGTCATGTATAACTTATTGAAATATGTAACAACAATCGTTTCTTTTTCTACGAGTTAGGAAGAGCAACAATCTACTGTACAGTGGGAGACATTTTCGCTAGCATTTAAATAAATTGGGACGGCTTTCTTTTTCTTTTTATTTACATACTTTCGTTCTAGTCGATTTTTAATTTTATTTTTTATTTACTTTCTTTTATCCTGAGACTTTTTTCGAGTTTTATACAACATCAACATTCAAGGCACTGTGAAGTTTGTAAATTGTAATTATTTTGATTTAACTTTTGTGGTAGCTCTTTTTATATTATTTTTTTCATAAGAGGGAAAAAGAAACCTGAAATAATTATTTGAAAAGTTGGTTTTTGTAGTTGTTTAATTTTAAGAGAGGAGAGTCATATTAACGTATTAAAAACTTGTATTCATTTCTGCTTAGAGAAATAAATTAATTTTATAAATAACATGAATGCCTTACATTATGTTTAGAAAAAAACTTGTTTCATCCCCTTTAGATAAATATGTTGTCATTATTAATCACTAAACACCACAGTTATTGAATACATAGGGGCTTATTTAATAAAACTACGCGTTTATCATTTACTATTTACATTTACTGTTTACAAGTGATTAATTCACAATTGTAACAAGTAATGATTCCTGTAAATAACTTGTTTTATAAATGTTACTGACATATAAACAAACTTAAAAGTTAGCTTTTTTAGCTATAAGTTAAATAATATATTGATACAACCAATTAAATTTACGTTGCTAAAGCAACCTTTAAATATACAAACCAATGAAAATTAATTCGTGGCAGTTGAAATTAAATAAAAATATATAAGTTATAAAATAAATTAAAACATAAACACATTTTACATTTATGCCAACACCATTTTAAATGGTATTACGGTTTTTACTTTTTATTTTCATTTAAGAAATGTCCATGTTAATTTTCTTTCAATACCGCGTCTTACTTCGTATTCGGGTTGTACACATTTATGATAAATACTCTAATGGCGTAGGGAAGAGGAAGAAAGTATTATTAGAGGTATTCTAAGCGTGAAATGAGAGTGGGAAAACGTTTAGGAAAAACCCCACCCTCATAAGACACGACTAGGATTCGAGACCCAATCTCCCCATAATGAACAGGTCAGTCTAGCATGAAAGTGACACTTTAGACCATTCAGCCACTGAAACGAGTACCATGTTAGTTAATTATTATAATACATTATTTTCTCTGTAGAATCAAATATTTGCTAAGTGTCCCAGAAGCAGCAAATAGAGGCTATCAGTCTGGAACACTCTGTATGTGTCTTGCAGCAATGTAAAGTGTCCCAGAATCAGCAAATAGAGGCTATCAGTCTGGAACACCCTGTATGTGTCTGATAGCAAAGTAAAGTGTCCCAGAAGCAGCAAATAGAGTATATCAGTCTGGAACACTCTGTATGTGTCTTGCAGCAAAGTAAAGTGTCTCAGAAGCAGAAAATAGAGGCTATCAGTCTGAAACACTCTGTATGTGTCTTGCAGAAATGTAAAGTGTCCCAGAAACAGCAAATATAATTTATCAGTCTGGAACACTCTGTATGTGTCTGATAGCAACGTAAAGTGTCCCAGAAACAGCAAATAGAAGCTATCAGTCTGGAACACTCTGAGAAAGTGTCTTGAAGCAACGTTAAGTGCACCAGGTTATTTCACCTTGCCCGTCGACCAAGGTTATGTGATAGTCTCGTGTTCTTGTTGTGGTACTAATTGACCTCCTTCAGTTCACGAACCCAAGAGCTTCATCCGGGCCGGACACCGGATATCCTGGGGCCCATCACTTAAACCCTTTAGGGAAGAAATATTGCAATGGGTGGTAGAACATGGGTATCTCACTCATATTTCACAAATGTGTAGCAAAATAAACTCTTATATTAAAACTATATAGAAATATAGTTGAATAAGATCCATAACACCGTCATTTATTAAATATCTCTAAATAAACTCGTATACTTACTATAAATTTATTCTAATTAGGAAGATGTGTTCTGAGACTATGCAACTCTAATTATGTATCGTGTTGAATTTTTTCCATATTTATTCTAATCAAACTCCTATTTTACACTTTGTGTCTGAAGGACTGGTTCTCGTTGAGTAATGATGATAAAAATGTTTCGAGAAAAGTTTTTTTTTTCCAAATGGTTATTTAAAAAAACACATGTGAAGGGGAATACTACTAATTATAATTTGAAACTTTGTAAAAGTAAAAGTTTTCGATAGGTGTTAAATTTAAAACTCAGAAACGAACATTCGTAAATTATTTATCTAATTACTTCGTTCTAAAATTTCACACTCTCCGTATTAGTCAACTCTTAAAATGATAAAAAAATAATTATTTGAACGTTACAAATATGGTTAGTTTAAATAATGCATCTGTTTAGTTTGTTTGAAGATAAGGTTTTTGTTTTTGTCAACATTATTTTTAATTTTTAACCATCCATTAAGTGCATATAGATAAATAGAAAGGTTTAAAATATAACAAAGGAGATTAGATTATTTTATGCTGACACAATTGAATGTATTTATGCTTGCGTAATATGTGTCATTTAATTATTGGTCGCTGTTAAAATACTGTTTAGTAGCTGTTCTAAAAATGATTAAATGTTGAACTAGGCCTACAACATAATTGTGAGATATTTGGAATCGGTTCATAATATTATAGAGGTTTAATCTTTCCTTCTAAATGCTTCGAAGATACAAAGGTTATTGTAGAACTTGAAGTCGAAGTGCAGATCATTTTACATTCAACTTCGTCATTTCAAAGATTCTCACACCCATTTTATTATATTGATTTTTTTTTACTTAATACTTTGCATTTGTTTGATTATGATATTATGTAAAGCCGTTCTACAATCTAATAAATATATAGTTACACTAAAATCTGCTTCGCAAAAGACTAGACAGCAGATGATGGAGATATCGAGATAAAAATTGTAATTATTTATTAATTAGTTTATTGTGACTGTAAAATCATTGTACTGTTCTGAACTTTCTTAAGTACTTTCATTGATTCTGATATAAAATATTACATGTTTAACTAAGCTTTAAGGCTTTAGTAATTAAATATAACTCAACAGTGCCGTGTCATGAAGTTTCGTCGGGATAAACAAGTCAATTTAAACTGAGGCTGTGAATAATTGTTCTCATCACTTAGACAAACACTCAATATTCAGGAATAATTATAAATACATTGTCTATGTTAGTAACAGAGAGAAAACCGACTCCATGGTGTAGTGGTCAGTGCAGCTGGCTACTAGCGCAGGAATCCCGGGTCCGTTTCTCAACTGATACCTTGGATATTTCTTTTTTCCGAAAGGGAAATTACCCCAGTGGTCACAAAGGTTTGGTTAGTGAGTCTTAAGCTAGGTCTAAGTGTTTCCATTGTAACCACACACTCTAATCTTTCCACTACTGGGCTACGAATGACTAACCCAGTCACTAAATAGTATTACCTAGAGCAGAATCTATGTATGATTGACCAAATGGTGACAAAGAGGGAGATAACGTGTCACGGTTACAGTTTTAACAGGCTCTGATTACTTGGAAAAACTTTGCGACATGCCACTGCCAATAAAATAAGCCACATTATTTTAATTAATACAATGAAAATAGGGTTAAAGTTCTGCAGACATGTTTTTATTTAAGTGGTGAAGTGTTAATTTAATAAAGCATTATAATTTTATAACGATTAGTTTTTAATTAATTTAAAGTTGGTAGACGTGACATCAAAATCTGTAGAGTTAATTTAAATAGTTGTCGAATAAGTATTTCTTTTGAATTTAATTTAAGAATAAAACTGTTGCAAAACAATTTTTTTCATTTTAATATTCTATAAAAAAAAAGGCATTCTAAAAATCAATAAAACATTTTTAATAATTTGTTTCAATGAAAAAATTATGTTTTTTGCTTGTAAAACAAAATGCTTGCTTTTTATTTACAATCGATCGAAGTGTTACTGAAAATCAGAAATTTAAGAATAATAATATGAGAGGTAGGAAACATATACTTTACTTCTTTTTTTTATCACGCCTTTGATTTTGTTTGTATTGAATGAGTAATTTAAAGTTTTCTTTTTCCGTAGACGGTCATACTCAAATAAGCTTACATTCATTTTAAAATATGATGAATTATTCATTTCTAAAGCCAAACTAATTTGTATATTTATGTATTCATCCCAGTGTTTCACTCGTAAGTATGACAAAGTATATTTTAATTGGGAAGGACATCCTTTCACTTTACGTAATGATTTTTTGCTGCATTTCTCTAAAATAGTGATATTAATGTTCTCGACATTTGTTACTTTTTTATGAAGACAAACATATATATTAATCTCTCTCCCTCTAAACTTGAGTAAAATATTACTATTATATTATGTACAATAAAGTTAGTAAAACTATCTTGACAGGTTACATTTCTGTACAACTTGTAAGATAGGCTCATATTGGGACTGTTCGAGGACAAATTACTGTATTTAAGAATAAATGGAGTGAACAGTCTAATTTTCATAGGAAGAGACTTTTAGAAATTGCAAACTTTTTTCTGCTAAAATGTATAGCATTTTACGACATTATTAGTTTTATTTTATAGATACTGTATCCGCTGATTCAGTATCGGCAGTTTTAGTTATCCGCGGCTTACCGCTGACAATTTTTTATTTTTTACTAAAGAAAGAATTGTTTATAAGTTTCAAACCACGCGCCAATCAAGAACCAGCCGTACTATCAGCAGCACTAACAAGCCTATTACGTACGTACATTACTTGACTCATCATCATCATATTTGATTGTCGCAACAAGAATGAAGAATAGTAAGTACACGTTATTATTACTTTGTTTAATATTGGTAATGTCTTACCGTGAATAATTTATCAATTAAACTTTACCGTATTTATGTTTGTTACATGAATATCACGTTATATAATAGCTCGTTATTGTCCGCGGTTTCACGTAACCATGATAGTTCTAGGAACGTATTACCCGCAGATATGGGGACCCTACTGTATCTCAAATGACAAGCTGCAGTTAACACAATCAAACGTATGAATACATGAAAGTAAATAGAGTAACTTTTCTAGCTTTCAGATATGGATCTTCCACTGGCAATTGTACTGTACCTATAATAATAGTAGTATTAAAATACACACAAAATTTGTATGCTTTATAAATCATAGTGATGTTTTAAAAACAATTAAATATTTAAATACATTTTTTTGTCGATCTAATATATTCTAATAATACTAGAAATACCCACTCTGGTGGCCGCATGCTCTAACGCGCTACTCTCGCAGTAAACTAACCTGCCGATGACGGTAAGATTGAAGTTCGAATCTTGGTCAGGTATAGTGAAGGTGATTTTTTCTAAAATGGTTTTCCACTCTCCCTCCACGCAAATGCGGGTACACTTCATATGTATTACCTTCCTAATCCCTAAAACCACTAGCGTAATTAGTACTTAAGCGTCTAGCCCAAACGGGTAGTAAGACGTGATGCTAAAAATAACTGGGAATACTGATTTAAGTCTACGTGTATCAAAATCAATAAAATTGCCTTGTTATTACAATACTAAAATATAATACTTTAAACAAAAATGATTTAACCTTTCTTTTAAAAACAAATAATAATTAGTTCTTTAAGTTTTATTTGTACGAAAAAAAAGTTGGTCCTCTCGGCCCAAAATATACCCAGTAGAATTTTTGACTAATTATAAATCCACATATCTCTCTGGGAAATTCGAACGTTAATTAGAATATGTGGTCAGGAGCCCAGCTCTGACTCTGAATGGAATCTGAAATGAGACGAGAGCTAGGCGGGTTGGTATCGACACTCCTTAACCGAGGCTCATATTTCAGCCGCCACAGCCCACGTCCTGTGGTTTGCAGAGAACGGTAGGGCTTCCACGAATTATTGTTCTAGCAACGGTCATAAGTTATTCTTGCGTCCTCCATTACTTCTGACTCAATGAATACATTACGTT
Source organism: Timema bartmani (assembly GCA_902151455.1). Classification (NCBI taxonomy): domain Eukaryota; kingdom Metazoa; phylum Arthropoda; class Insecta; order Phasmatodea; family Timematidae; genus Timema; species Timema bartmani. Next base: position 154,054 of record CABFWB010000790.1, read on the forward strand.
TCATTAAATTGGTCCAAAGGGAGATTGGGATAGAATATATTATTTAGTTCAGTCCCATGAATTCGCCTTTAAATAAAAATTAAATAATTTATTTGATCAAAGAATGTGAAGTAAGGAAATGGTTGGTTACGTTTATATAATTTACCTTGATTAAATATAAATAGATAATTTGAATTGCATAATAAATCTATTATATTAATTCACAGCTTTCATTGGGTATTTAGTAGTTCTGATATATTTCTGCCTCAGTACAAGATTTGTAAAACTTTCAAGAATTTTGAGTTAGTGACTTATAAAAATGTAAGAAATTTAAATCTTTTCAGATCAATTTTACTTTATGTTGCACATATAAAAAAAATCCCGATTATAGCCTTTAGTTTATTCTAGTATTGTTAAGATCATTTGTAACACATCGAGACCTAGCATGTCATGTTTAAAAATCATTAACAGTTGTCGGAAACGAACTTAACGCGTGTAGCTTAAATTCGTATATGAACCAACTACCAAAAACATTGTTGCTTAAGCATATTTTTTTTAAAATCCATTACTGTTTACAACCTGTGGTCAGGATCAGTTTTTTTATACAAGCCATATATATATATAGGAGTGTGCTAGGTCTGACACAGCTTCATATGTCCTTTAATATAACTTAAGACTAGTGTAGGCACAACATCCAGTCCCCGACCGTTAATTCATCACTGTGAAAGGCTTAACACATATATCACCATTGATACATTTTTCGACCATGCTGGGGGTCGAACACGGGACCCTTATCTTAGTATGCAGACATACTACTGACTGAGCTAAGGTGTCTGATTCAATATTTTAATTATTTATCTTAAAAAATGAACTTTATGGCTGACGCCTGCAATCGAGCCACACCGACCGAGTTGTCGAAGATAGTGCTAAATTCTGCCTATAAAGGTTATAATGGGGTCAGCACAGCGAGGACTACAGCCATTAATCTCAGTTTTCCAAATCGTAGCCACTACTTTTTCATTCAAGTAGCTCCTCATTTGTCCTCTCAAGTTTGAGTTTACCCTGTTCCAGAACCACTGTTTCACAAAAAACTCTAAAAAATACTAGTAATCGAACCCAAGACCTCTGGATCTGTAACCAGGATCTCTAACCACTAGACCACAGAGGTGATCATATTTGGGAAAAAAATTATTTATTTATTAAAACTTCGAAAATACTGAACTCATCGCGAAATGATGCCAAGTAGAAACGTCTTGAAGGACATGCTGTTGCTCGGATATACCTGAGATCCATTTAAAGAGCTACAAAAGATGATGTATAGTTGTTAAACTGGATGACATATGTCGCGGAGTGATATCCGTCTCGTATTATCTTGTTTAAGTGTTTACCTACGCGTCCTTCTAGATGTGATCCCATTTCCCATCTGATTCAAGTTACATTTCGCGCTCCCGTTTGGCCATGAGTTTCTTTTAAAAAGAAAAGAAAAAGAGCACTTTTTTTGCTCAAACCTGAGTGGCATTTACCGTTCGTCATGGCCGCGGCCTTAGCGCTAAGGGGAAAATAACCAGGTGTTATTTCTGTCATTGATTTATCGGCTTGTCGCCATGATGATGTTGTCACAGACGGAGTTGACCACTCTGTCATGAAGGAAAGGTGTTGTAATGGCCCTCGAGGGAGTCGTTGACAAACCTCAGACATAGGAAATAACTAGGCCACCGACGTTTCGGGATCAGAGTGGTCTATGTGAGATTCGTTTCTCCGTTAGGGGGATTCAATCTCTTTTACGTTCACCACGTCCGGGATACTTGCATATTATTATTATTATTATTATTATTATTATTATTGTTATTATTGTTAGCACCCCGTCTTACTAACCATTCGGGTTGTACGCACGTACGCTAATATGTAATGGTAGGGTGATTTCAAAATGAAATGGAGGACCTACAGTTTAACGTGGAATCCGAACCACGCTGTAGAAGGGTTTGGCAATCAGATAAATCTCTGCCGGGATTAAGGGTTGAACCCCGGACCGCCGGCACAGAAGTATGACACCTTACCCCTAGACCACCTGCTCATCCCATATTTATTATAATATAGAAAAAATAAGGAAGATATTTTTTTTATCGTGCTTCACTACTGATACGTATATATATATAGCTTATATATATATATATATATTAATTACGCTATAGGAATAGATATGAGGATTATATAAATAGTTATTTTGCATGGAGGAATAGTGGAAAACCATTGAGGAAAACCTACTCGACCGTGATTCGAACCCCAATTTTCCCATCATCGGCAGTCCAGTCTAGTGCGAGGGTGACGCCTCAGACCATTCTATCAGCTGAAGTGGGAGTGTGGCGAAATTATTCATAAAATATATCTCAGTATCCGGTTGGGATCTGAAACTCGACCTCCACGTCACATGTAAAACAGGCTAGATAAGCTTCACGTTTATTCCCCGTTCCCACAGATGTAGCTAAGTCGACACACTCCTAATCCTGTTAATAAATCATAGTTTAATAAGTCCTATATTGACACTTTTATGAGCTACGTGAATTCTTAGATACGTGATTGGGATAACTCGACTTACGACCAGCACCGTCATATATCAAACGTATCTTTAAAAACAACAAATGGATGCTAGTAAGGTGACACACAGCAGATAGTGTAATTGACCATTTTGTTTGTTTCTAAGCCAAATCTGATTATCTTAAATTATTCTTCGAGACAAACAGCAGGTTTGCTAACTAAATTTAGGGTCCCAGGCTCGATTTCAGACTTGTCCGAAAAATTATTATCATTTGTTAAATTGGGTTTAACCCATCTCATTTATTATTAAGGGCTGGGGGATCGTCGTATCGTACAACCAGCTTTTGAATTCCATCCTCATAGAAATCTGCCGCCTGATTTGATAACCACTGCAACACGGCCGTTCTGAGGTCATCATCATCGTCGTGGCGCTGACCACCAAGATGCTTTTTTAAATGCAGGAACAAGTGGTAGTCACTAGGCGCTAGATAAGGACTGTATGGAGGGTGATCAAGTTGTTTCCAGCCAAATGATGTGATGAAATCTTGGGTACGATTAGCCACATGTGGATGGGCATTGTCATGAAGCAAATCAATCCCCTTACTCAGCATGCCTCGCCTTTTGTTTTGGATTGCACGGTGCAGTTTAGTTAAGGTCTCACAATAGGTCTCAGAATTTATTGTGTCACCACGAGGCAAAAAATCCACGAGCAACACCCCCTTCCTGTTCCAAAACACAGTGCACATGATTTTTCGGGCTGAAATTGTTTGCTTGAACTTCACTTTCTTGGCTGATGTTGAATGCCGCCATTCCATGGATTGTTGTTTCGATTCCGGCGTAACATGAGCCACCCATGTTTCGTCACCTGTGACAATTTGGCTTAAAAAATCATCACCAAAATCACTGTATTGCTCAAGGAAAGTCAACGCACTGGCTAAACGTTTGGTTTTGTGAACCTCAGTCAACATTTTCGGTACCCAGCGTGAGCACAACTTACGATAATTTAAGAATTCTGTCACAATTCCATAAAGAACACTTCTTGAAACTTGAGGAAACTCATTAGATAAAGATGAAATCGTAAAGCGTCTGCTCTCTCGAACTTTTCCATCAACTTTCTGCACCAAGTCTTCAGTAATGACAGAAGGTCACCCACTACTTTCCTCATCATGCACAATCGTGCGGCCATCTTTAAATGCTCTAACCCATTTTCTTACCATTCATTCGCTCATAATGTTTTCTCCATACACTTCACTGATCTGCCGATGAATTTCAGCCACTTTCACATCTTTTGCATGAAGAAAACGAATAACAGAGCATATTTAACAGTTGGAGGGATTTTCTATTGACTGAGCCATTTTAAATACTCACAAACAGAGGTAAATACGGTCGAATACTTCCGTAATGGCGTCTGTGGCTAGCCAACAGATGGAGGTACTCTACGCGCATGCGCGGAATGGCAGCCGCAGTGCTGCAGCGGCCGAATTTCAAAACGGTACTTACTTAAAAAAACACGCCTCGTAAATAAATACATTTTGTTAAATCATGAGCTAGTTTAATTAGTCAGAACAGAAATAAATTTTGAAATGTTAGTAAAATGTTGTAACATAAGTTGGTAAAAACAAGTATGAGTGAACTTCCCTAATACACAAAAACCATTTATTATTTACCACAAATCCTACAAATAGGCCTATATATAAAGGAGTTGGTGTCTGTTACTTATTCATGTAAAAAAACACTTCACCGAATGTGATGAAATTTCACATGGACAAAATTCAGGCGTCCGTTTAACAAATAGGCTAATTAAAATGTACGTCCAACATATTGTTTCAAGATTACAGCTACAAAACACTACTTTTTGAGATTTTTTCTCAGCTTCTGCTATCAGATTAATATAGAGCCAACTTTTAAAGTTTCCTAGATACAGATTAGACATGAAGGCCATATTTAATGAAAATGGTAGCCATAGAACCTTACTTTTGATCCCATCCTTAGTAATATCTCCTAGACTAAGGGAAGCCTGACAGTGAGAATCCAGTAATATTGCTAATAAGCTAGTTGGCTCAAGATAATCGGAGGACTTAAGCATGACTGTGTTATAGAACACATTATGTGCAAAGAACGGGTGATTAGCTAGTATAGCCATGAATAAGGTGGATGGTTTGTTCTTGTAACAAGACTTGAACTTAGTAATTTTAACTAAGTAACTTCAAATAATAAGAAGTTATTAAAAAGATTTTGGGAGTCACAGAAAACATTGACAAACGTGAGTAAATTAAATATTTACTATAGAACTATTAAAATTACAACAGACTTCAAACTTTCATTCTATATTTGTTAAGTTTATTGCAGAAATAAACATCATCCAGCATGATTACATGAAAACAATTTTAATAATCATTCGTATAATCTAGGATAGCTTTATGAATCCATTGAATTTATACATATATGAAAAAATGCAATAAATAATATTAAATGTAACTACATATATGCATATATTTTTTGCAAACAATATTTTCATTATTTCGATTCTTCCTTCGATCTAAAACTGCTCACAAACCCAACAGTAGGTTATAAAAAAAGAAGTTAACTGAACTTAGTGGCTGGGGTCACTAATAGCATTGTCTTATAGAAAGAGATTACGGATAAAAAAAGTTTAAGAACCGGTTGTTTAGAACAATGTTTTTAGAGCAGTAAGCTTATATTTAATTATCTAAATGGCTTGTAGATAAGTCTCAGTTGTAAATCCATTCTAGGCCCACTGTGACCATTGTATTGCCCACAAGTTTGTTATCTTATCGTGTGCAAACTATCTGGATGCGATAAACGGACAGTGTGCGCTTGTCATACTGTGTGTGTCCGAACTTTTAGAGCTGCACGCTAATATCCTCAAATACCAACAGAGAAAATACAAAAAAAAAGTTCTACAAATGTGAATCCTTTTACTTAGTTTATTTAAGAGAAAAATTCTAAGCATTCAATTGCGAAACATACCGATTAGTTTTTTTGTTTGTTTTTATTTCAATTTTTTTTGTTACTGCGCCTGTTTGGGTTATACGCATATAAACTATTAAGGCTAATGTGTTAGGGATGAGGAAGAACAAATTAAGAAACCGTTTGTTTCAATCAGTATAAAATTTGCAGACTAACTTTTTCTTAGCGCCACGTCTTGTGGCCCGTTCGGGTCATACGCCTGTGCACTAATTACACTGATGTTGCAGAGATTAAGGTGGTTGCCTGGTTAGAAAGTGCACGAGCACTTGCATAGAGAGAGAGTAGAAAACCATTTAGGATAAACCACCCTCGGTACACCCGACCGGGATCGAGCCCCGATCTTCCCGCCATCAGAAGTTTATTCTTTTGTGAGGATAACGCCTTAGACAATGTGGCGACTGAAGTGGGTCGGACTAACTTAATTTTAGAATAGCTACAACACCCACTCAGCCGGCCATTTATTCGAGGGGAAATCCCTAATTCATAAATGATATATTTTTCGCCAAAGCCAATTGAACCCGGGTCCTTTATTTAATAGGCTGACGTGCTACCAAGTGAACTAGGTTGCTAAACTATACAGTCCATTTTTATAAAAGAACCTTAACTGACAGCTAGAGAAGTTACTAGAACTACTTTCACGTCTTCATACGTCTAATCATGATATATTCAGCTTTTACTTTTATATAGATAAATATAAAATAATACTAATAATATGGTAAAATATCTATGTTTACAGTAAAAAAACAAGTCAACAATTTCATAAATGTTTCTTCTTAGCAAAATCCTAGCATACAAACGTTAACACACACTTCATGCTGGGTGTAAGTAGAGATGATTTGAATTCATTATTTTACGAATCTTAATATTCATTTTACTTATGAATCTTGAATTCAAACCTCAACTTTTAAAAACATGGTTTTCATAAGAGGTTTACTTTACTGTTTTTTTCGCCGCGTTCGAGTTACATACATACTACACTAATTTTAAATTTTAAATATTACTTACTGTATGTTATTAGGAACTCGGGAGTTCATTGTCTCACTTACAAAAGTACGCCACCTAACCCTGTCTCGAGCCAGTTCTATCCAGTCCACCTCATGAAACCATATCCCTATCTTGAGCTAGTTCTATCCAGTCAACCTCATTACGTCCTATCCATATATTGAGCTAATTATATTCAATTCACCTCATTACGTACTATTCCTATCTTGAGCTAATTCTACCCAGTCTACATCACTACAGCTTATCCCTATCTTGAGCTAGCTCTACCCAATATACCTTAGTACATCCTATCCATACTTTGATCTAGTTCTATCAAATCCACCTTATTTACATCCTATCCATATATAGAATTAATTCCATCCAGTCCACCTCATTACACCCTATCTTTTTTCAGGTCCATTCTAATGTTATCCTACCACCAGCGTCTAGGCCCTCCCATTGGGTTTGCCAGTCAATACCCTGAACAAGGTTCTAGATCCTTCAATTCACGCTGAATGTCCTGCCCGCAGCGCCGTAGCCTGCAATATTTAATTATCCTAACAATGTCTGGTGATAATTACAGGGTAAGTCGTTTATATCTATGGTATTTACTCTACTATCCATTAACTTCATCCTACTCTGGGCCAACAATTTGCCAATCTAATAAGTACTAAGTAAAAATAGAGCACCCGAATAGTAATTAGGCCTAAATTTTATATTTAGGCTATAATACGTTGAGTTAAATGGTAAATTAACCGTTCCGGTTTCGATTGTTAATTTGTACATATAATTATGTTGGTCTAAGGTGTCGATGAGCAAAACTGTAGCTTTGTCAAATTCCAATTACAAATTTGAATATACATATATATATATATATAGAGAGAGAGAGAGAGTCTTTAGTTTTAGCGAATTCTCAAATCTAGAGTAAACATGAGGGTTATATATTTGGAAGGTTCCTTCCTTTTAAATATGATACCCCACATTTAATAAACAGATATTAACTTGGTATTGCAAACATTCATTTATGAAAAAGGACAAATCAGTATAACTTTAGAGTCACATTTAATACATTTTTTCCAAATTTTCTCAATACAAGTTTAGTAACTTATTGCCAAATTTATTTTCTTATAACTTTTCATAGTTTTTTATTGCTTCTTTTTTATGAAGGAGATGTTCTTGTGATATTTTTCCCGAGAAAATTGTTGTTTCATTTCTTATATTCCGACTGATATTAAAATATAGAATGGAATATTCAAATTCAAGTTTAATGTTTTACGGAAGGACTTATATCCAAATAAATTTGAAAACTTCACGTACAAGAATGAAACAAACCATCTTATAAGTTTCTATTTCTTTGGGAAAGCTAGCTGGTCTATCTTTGAAAATAATTTCACTCTTTGGTTTATTTATTCTATTTGTAATATTATTTATTATAGAAAAAAAACTATGTTTAACGATTTTAATAAAATGCAATCCAAGCATAGAGTGTGATAAAAAAAATTAAACATAGTGATGGTTCAATTTATTTTGAAATTATTTACTATGCTAATACATAACTATTGTACATAATTTTACAAAATTTTATCTAAAAAGATTTTACCTCTAAAATGTTGATAAAAGAAATATACTCGCATTTATGTTTAGAAAGCGTAGTGAACCATTGGGTCCAGCCACCCTTAGAAAATACGGCCGGGATTCGACCCCCGATCTCCATTCACCGGCAAACCATACTAGACGAGCCAGACGCTTAATAGACGTGTCCACCTATGTGTGTAGAAAGTGTGTTGAGCTACAACCATTTTATAGATAGACTCTAATCTACCCTTCTTTCATAAGAATCAAAAACTACATCCCATTTTGGAGAGTTTATTACCAAAATAAATAATCAAGAAAAAAATTTCAAACACCTATTCTATTGAAATAATCCCATTGATTAAACTAACAATTCCAAAGAAATTGAAAGGAAGTAGGATAATTTTGATAGAAACTTTTCAATCTTTACATTTTGGGCTTCCTTTGAAAACAATGATTATTATGAAATAAAGAAAACGTATTCTTAATAAAGGTAACCTGATGGTCTAGGGGTAAGGTGTCAGACTTCTGTGCTGGGGTCCAGGGCTCAATCCTCGGTCTTGGCACAGATTTATCTGATTGCCAAACCCTTCCTTCACCTCTGACAAGGCGTGTATTATTCACAACTTATGAATGTGTGTAATGATAGACCTCCACCGTGGTTCGGATCCCACGTTAAACTGTATGTCCTCCATTTCATTTCATAATCACCCTACCATTACACATTGGCGTAAGTGCGTACAACCCAAACGGTTAGTAAGACGCGTTGCTAATAATAAGAATGATAATAATAATATTCTTAATAACACAGATACAAATATTTACGCCTTAATTTAAACCGTTTCTCAAAGAGAGCCTACTTTAACGTTGTCAAAATTTAAAGCTCTGCTGTTCCTTTTTCATAATTTTGTAAAACTTAAGTACGAAACATCAGTGCTAATTACAATGAAAACACTTTTAAAAGAAAACTATAGATATCCACGATATATAGAATTTTAAAATAAACTAAACATTTTAATATTTCTATAATAGACAATATAATATTCTAGACCTTGAAAATTTGTATTTTCAAGTTTTTCATGAATTCCCTCTTAGATTTGTTTATAAAACTAGTTGTGTAATATAATATAATCTATTGCTCGATATTTTATTTAAGAAAATTAAACTTTTGAAGGGATCGTATATGTGTTATCCAAGAAATACGAATTTTGAGAAGGTTCCGAGTTTACATTTTTTTTTTACATTCAACTTGAGAGGAGTAAGCTATATTTCCCTAATTATGACACTCCCAATTAATTTCTCATTTTCTCTATCGTCATTTCCATCCACAAATCTCATTCACACCTCATTCGGTGAATTATTAACCCTCACAACTCAAACATAAAATATTGACAGATGCTTGCCAATATTTGGAAAAATATCATAGATAAGAATTCCATATAGTGAAAAGAGTAACTGAAATAAATCTTTCAGAATTGGGTGTTTATGGCAGTCGTCTCATTGATGACGTTTTTATTTTTGATCTAGATTGTTTCCGTTTTATTTTGAAAGTAGATAGTAAAATATAATGTAATAAAGATGTGTGTGTTTTGAGTTATTTTTTTTCTTTATTTACCACCGCATCTTACTACCCTTTCGGGTTATACGTTTAAGTACTGATTATGCTAATGGGTTATTAATTGGGAAGGTAGAATATAGAGGAAGTGAACCCGCATTTGCGTGGAGGGAGAGTGGAAATACATTTAGGGAAACCATCCCCAGTTCGTCCGACCGAGATTCGAACCTCGATCTCCCCGTACTTGGCAATCTAGCTCAACATTTTGAGTTGTTACTTTAACGAGTGCTAAAAGCTAGACTTGTGTATCTACTTGGACATTGTAAAAGTTTATTTACCACTTTATTCATCCATATCTAAGAGTTCAAGAAGCTACTCGAGTAACTGTTATATATTTATATGTCAAGTGATGTGTGAATCTGGTCCAAAGTCGTTGATGATTGGTGTATTTTTTTATATTATAACACCATCGGGTCATCGCCAAGGGTGTTTATTTTGTTTACGGGTGACTATTTAGTAAAATTAATACTCTCTGACCCGCTTCTATAGTAGAATGGTCACGAACGTCACTCTTGCAATAGACTGGACATCCAATGACGGGGAACTTTGGGGCTCGAATCCCAGTCAGGTGTACTGAGGTTTTTTTTTTCTAAATGGTTTTTCACTCTATATTCCGTTCTATGTTTAGCCTTTCTCTAACAAATACAGTAATTTTTTGATAGGCTCACAACAGAAAATTTTAAAATATTTGAGAACTAACAGCGATCTTTCCTATTTGCCTTGAGAAATGAAGTTTCCTAGTTTTATTTCATCTCTTTCTTATTGACATGAGCAATAGTGGCTGTAGGTTGAAGGCGAAGGGGATTATAAGCTAAGACAGAATAGAGAAGTCGTTTCAGAGAAGGACACAGACCATTGTATTTTAAGCCATGTGGTCTGACAGAGATTGATACTTTCTCGCTGATCGAGGCTCCCGTCTTAGGAGAATGATTAAAATAAAATTATTAACTACATCGGTGGTTGCGTGGTCTTAGAAGTCAATCTCGCAATAGACTCGAGACTACTTGTGACGTGGAGAACTGGTTTTTATCCCCGATGGGTGTACTGGAGGTATTTGAAAACTGGTTTTACATTCTCCTTCCACGCAAATGTGAGTACACCTCCTCTAAATCCAACCTCATCGCTAATACATTAGAGCACGAACGGGTGGTAAAAAGCAGTGTTAGAAAGTATTAGATAGTTTATAAAATGCCCCCTATGATGAGCTTTGGCTTAAATTCCTATGAGCTAGAGGTTTCATCCTATAGGTCTCGGTCAACGAGAAGGTATCAATCGTTATCAAGCTTTAAAATTACAATGGTCTGTGTCATTTTCAGGAATTACTTTATTCTGTCCAAACGTATACTCCCTTTCGCCCTTCACATACAACCACCCTTTTCTGTCATGCCAATGATAAATGTGGGGAAGAAAACAAAGAAACGTCTTATCTCGAGGTGAATAGGAAAGCTAGCTGCTAGTTCACTGATGAGTCTATCCAAAAATTACTGTATTTATTGTAGGAAGGCTAAATCTATAGCCTTTTTTTTATCAAGCTTAAAAAACATGCTTAAAAATTCGTTAGAAATGAGATGCCACATTTTCACACATTTTTTCTATTAATAAAACTCAAAATATAGTGTTGCTAAAGAAAAAGAGATCTGTTTGAATATTTCGACTTTTTTTGTATGTGTTTAAACCATATTTTGAAATAAAGCATCATAGAATTAAATATTGGGTTAGAGCCGAACGTCTACGCGGCAATTTCTCGCTTACCGAAAGCATAGCGTATAGAAATGGTATAATTAGCTAAAGGCACCAAGAGAAATAAAATTCATTTGAGATGTCTAGAAGATCCACATTATTTAAACAGGGGTGTAATTTTCCTAATCATAATTCAGAGCAAAACATAGACGAAAGGTATCGTTAAAACTATTCCTTCACCCCTAACCAACCAAATAAAAACATTATTATTATTATTATTATTATTATTATTATTATTATTATTATTATTATTATTATTATTTAGACCTACGTTATAAAATATATGTGAGAAATTTAATCAACTTATTTGTAACTACTCTTAAATAAATTGTCTCGTTTGAAAAAGTAAGGATTTATATCGATGCTTCTAACCCCTAAATTTATTTGAGGATTATCAGTATGGCTTTGAGGCGTCAGAGTTTTTAGATTTGTAATAAATAAAGTAGTGGGGTGGAAATTCTTCTCGCGTAGACAGTGGCCTTGATATAATATGTTCAAGCGTGATCATCAGTTTTGTGCGCAGGATTGTACAAGCCAACAAATTTAAGGACATCAATAATATACCCACCTTAAGACCTTATGTTCATGGGCTCAAACCCAGCCGGAGCCGATGGATTTTTCTCGAGCGATAAAAATCCGTAGCACAACTTCCTTTAGGGGGGAAGTAAAGCCGTCGGTCCCATGTCAATTGGGGCATGTAAAATAATCCTGGAAGGTATGTTAAAATACCTTTTCTGGTAAAATTGGTAGGCTCTTTGACTTTCACTCATAGAAATTATTGTGTGCTAGCACATAATCAGTTGGTTCAGAAAGTGCATGTTAAATACCTTAAATAAAAAAAATAGTACACCCTTTTTGCCTTGTGAGCAAGAGTGTAAGAGTCAAAAGATATAAGGGCAGAAAACATCAACAATATTCCCTTTTTTTTTTTTTTTTTTTTTTTTT
>CABFWB010000790.1:175386-194707 GCA_902151455.1 Timema bartmani
AAATGTATAAATGAATAATTAAATATCAATGCGATGACTTGAAGATCTGCAACACCTTATAAAATGTTAAAACTTTAACCAGAAATCGAAATTTTAATACGAAGTGTTGACCCTTGTGGAAGACATTAAACTGTTTGAAATGCTCTTAGGTGGACAAAGATGCGCCTCTTTTCTCATTGATTCTATATCATTGTATATTATTTTATGCGTGTTCTTATGTGGAGTGGTGATGATACAATGTACATTATTCCGTTCAGAAATCTTACGAGTTTATAGAAAGAGAGAGAAAGTCTGTGCGGTGCGCCGTACCATTTATTTTGAATACATATTGATACTACTCTTGACCACCACACTGCATGATAAAGAAAGAAAGCAGTGAGGGGGTAAATTTCCCCTATTTTCTCCTCTGTCTAAACTCGCTTCATCTCCAAATCCCAGCTGTATTCTCCGAGTTGCCAAGTATGATGGTATTCGAGAATAAAACCTCGTGCACTGTGAAATTGCTTGCCGTGGAGCCCGTTGAATTAAGATTCTAAACAGATAGCTTTTTTAAAACAAAAGAAAACTTAATTCAAAACAATGCAAAATTAATTTAAATTTAAATATGCACTACTGTTGGAGGTTAATTAAAAGTTTGTATTGTTTGTAAGATTGACTATATTTATCATACTTAGTTTTCTGTTTATTTCGTCTGGTAGTTGAAAGCTAATTTATTCCTACACATCTTGAAAAAAATATTCCCATTGCGACTGACATTAAATTAAAGAAAAGTTGTTATTAAATTGAAAAGAGAGAGATTATTCTTCTAGAAAAATTGCACTAACTATAATAAGAACCACGTCAATGGTCACACGGTCTAAGTGTCACACTCGTAATTTACTGGATAATAAGTGACTAGAGTATCAGGGATCGAAGCCTGGCCTGGTATTGTTTTCTCATTCTCTCACCAAGAAAGTGTGTGTACATTTACTCTTAACCAGACCTTCCTCAACCTTAACCCATAAGAGTAATTAAAGTGAATATATCACGGGCGGGTAATTAGACGCAGTGGAAAGAAGAACCAACATCGGTGGGCATATGGGCTGAATGTTACTCATCTACTCTAGTTTGCTGGTGACGGGGAAGTTGAGGTTCAAATCCCGGCTGGATGTACTGTAGATGTTTTAACCCTACACGGTTTATCCCTCTCTCTCTCTCCACGCCAATGAGGATTCCTTTCTCCTAAATTACACTTCTCATCCCTATATCTTAAATAAATATTTGTTTGTGTTCACCTCGTCTTACTACCCGTTTGGAATATCCACATCCTATTTGAGTAGGAACGAGAAAGATATAATGTATACAAAATGTACTCTCATTTGGATGTAAGGAAAGTGGGAAACAGCTAAAGATAAAGTACCCTTGGTACACTCAACTGGGACTATAGATCTCATAGTAGTCTAGCAGGGCGTATGAGATCAGCCCTCAGGCGTTGTTATTGAAACTTGTATCCTGTTGTGACGTTTTGTTGTTGTCTTGAAAACCACCTCGGTTCCTGGCCTTGAACATGTACGTGCTTGTCTGACATCCTCGTAGNTCTCATATCTCCATCATCGGCAATCCAGTATATTGCTAGAATGACGTCTTAGACGATTCAACCACAAATTCTGTCGATAGTGGTACTGCCAGAACTTCTTCTTCATCACTGTCATTTTCGTTGTTGCCTATTTGTATGATGAAAGGTTGGGTTTCTGATTGGCTGAATGCAAGCCAACGCAACTACATAAACGCAAGAGATGCACAATATTTATCTCCTCCCGACAAGTGACTGCGCTTCCGTGTGATGGTGTAGAGATAAACAATATTACGAACGCGAGTCTGACAATTGGGTGCGACTGGTTGTAAACTAGTAATTTGATCATGCGCTTTGGTGGCAACAACCAGGTCGCAAAGTATGCCCCTAACTCATAGACTATTCTTTGGTTTTAGAAACTTCAAATTCAAAATATATTTGCTCAATACTACAATATGACGTCAGACACCACGTGACTATGAATATTGTCGAAGCATTTCAGCGGTATGATTAATCGATAAAAAAAATCCCTAAGCCAGACTGGGTGTAGTGCAGTGAACAATATATTTTTAATTTTTACCTACTCTAGCACAATAAAATTCATCGACCGAAACCGACCCACATATACTTTACACAGGATATACATTTTTAATTCCTGGTATGGCCGAAAATTCATCATTGATGAAAATATGGGTTTACCCTTTCACATTGATAAATTGACAGCCGGGGACTGGATGTTGTGCCTGTCCTAGTCTTAAGGTAGATTGTAAGGTAAATGAAGTTACGACAGGCCTAGCAAGCTGGTAGTGGAAAACATATGGCTTGAATAAAAAAGTGGCCAGGACCATAGGCTGGAAACAATAATGGATATAATTTTAACGGGTATAGTATATATTATATTTTAAAAATGTGTTTCTAGGAAGGTATACTTTTTATTTTGTAGAAATTCCCAAACGCATTTTTATAGGGCCCCTACACGATCAGTCAGACTGTCAGTATTAATAATTAATATTGACAGTTTGACTGATCGTGTAGGGGTAGTACTGATTGACTGATGGACTGACTTACAAAAATACTGATGCTATCCTAATTTTCATGATCAGATCAGTATCAGTATCAGTACATCAGTCTTGCAATTGGTGGGAGAGAATGACAGTAAGAATGACAGTAATACTGACAGTGTGCAAGCCTTCGTCAGTATTTCCTTCAGTCTCAGACGCGAAACAAGCAGACGTTATTGCCCCAGTCGTGATCGCAGATAATATGGTGGAACGATCAGAGCATGTGGAGCGGAGACTGATAAAAATAATGACGTGAAGAATGGCCGTGTACGGTCTCTTTGTAAATACCATGTAGGGGCTCTGAATAGGTTCCAGGCATTAAAATAAGGTCATACATAACAAGGGCTTTTTATAACAAATAAACTCATATACAAATATTATATAATGCATATTTTGAACTTTAATCAGATCAGATATAGAACATAAATAACGAAGCAGATAATGGGAAAGACGCAGACGAACGTTCATGTAATGATTAGTTTCAACCTCTGTCTGACAATATTTAGTATTGTCAAAATAAATACCATTTCGTCTCTAAATAAAAGAATACATTAATTGTTTCGTTAATATTAATGCCCATTCAAGATCACAACAACTCAAAATATTCAAGTTTCTGCTTCGTTAATGAAGAAATATGTTACGTTTTCCTGTGACACAAAATATAATTTTAAATGCTGTGTCGTTGAAATTAAATGTATATGTTCTATGTATGTAAAGGAGACCTGGTGGTCTAGGGGTAAGGTGTCAGACTTCTGTGCTGGGGGTCCGGGGTTCAATCCTCGGTCCCGGCACCGATTTATCTGATTGCCAAACCCTTCCTTCACCTCTGTCAAGATGTGTATTAATCACAACTTGTGAATGTTTGGAATGCCAGGCCTCCACCGTGGTTCGGATCCCACGCTAAGCTGTAGGTCCTCCATTTCATCTCACAATCACCCTACCATTACACATTACCGTAAGTGCGCACAACCCGAACGGGTAGTAAGATGCGGTGCTAATAATAATAACTATGTATGTCTATGAACACACCCTTGACCCTGACTATAAATCTTATCTTGAACGTTTACACTATAGCATAGGTTATAAGAGAGGCCCATAGTTTAATCCGTCAAGGATAGATGGAGTGTACTTAAATAATATTTAAAAAAATATTATTAGGGCTATCAGAAAATTAAAGACAAGTTTCCATAATTAGATCCGACACCTTAGCTCAGTCGGTAGCCTGTCTTCCTACTGAGATAAGGGTTTCGGATGCAATTCCTGGTATGGCTGAAAAATGTATCATTGGTGAAATGTGGTTTTCGCCTTTTACAGTGATGAATTAACGGCCGGGGGCTTGATGTTGTGTCTGGTCTAGATTTAAGTTAGTTTATAAGTCGTGTGCTGATATAATCAGTCGGTTCAGAAAGTGCACGTTAAATACCTTAAATGTATGGGGAAAAAATTAAAGCCATCATTTTTGCTATGTGTGTTGGAACTAAACAGATACAATCCAATAGTTATATAAAGAACGATTTATAAAATACAAATATATATTTTATGGTCAACACTGATAACATTTTACTAAGCTATTAATGTTATTCTAGAGGTATTTATAATATCCATAAAAATCGAAAGCTGCTGATAACGTGACATGACGTATAATCTGTGAAGAGTAAGTCTAGTGATTTTTTTATTTGTCAGGTAAGGTCCCTTTCCATGAGAATTGAACTGTAGTAGAGAACAAGCGCTGAATCCCTCAGAGGGTTTGAGTCTCATCAGAAAGCGACGATGTGAGTAATTTAGTGCCGCGCGTCAACCTATTTCCGTACATCACTGCGTCTGTTCCGATAGTCCCATTTCCTATCCCCCTTTTCGCCCGAATTTGTCCATGTTTGATCTTCACATCCAGAACTGGAGTGGTATTGGCTGGCATGCCTCGTGCCTCACGGAGGGCCTCGTCCTAATTACAGCCCTCGAGGCCTCTACCCAATTACACAAATTTGGCGAGAGCCTTCATTACTCCAACCCTCCAAGGAGGGATCACCCCCCGCCCCCCTCGTTCCCCCTTCCTCCTCCAATCAATCAATAAAACAGGCTTCTAGAAGGTAAGATCTTAGATCTCTTTAATCCTCATCCCAAAAAACAGACTGTTTGGGCCTCACAATTCCCACGGGGTTTTCCAACCCGAGATCCATACTAAAATGGTCTACTAAGGCAGTTTAAGTGAATACAATCACGTTTTGGGGAGACCCTTCAGGTTGTATTAATTCAAAGACCCTTACCGACTGCCACTCAGCCTAAGGTCTTAAGAACTCTCTTCACCCCACGGATAACACCCAACTTTGAGAGATAACACTGCTCCAACAAGACGAGGCAAAAAGTTGCGGTTTTCTGTATTAAACTCCATATTACCTTGGTGGCGAAACCTTTACGTTGGGGCAACTCCACACAACTATTATTTAATTTAGAGGTAGGGGTGTACGAAGGCCAATTTTTAAATGCGAAGCGAAGTCGAAGCGAAGCTTGAAACTTGCGAAGAAAAGTCGAAGTTGAAGTCAAAGGCCTATATTAATAATTTATACACACAAGCTTACTGATAAACTTAGTACATTATGAATAAAGTTTTAATATTTACTTACGATGTGGAGCTCATAAAATTATTTTGTAAATATCACATATGTATGTCTTTTTTTATCTGCATTTCAATTTTAATAATTATAAATTAAATTCTGTTTTCGTTTCCCACTTTCCGTACTAGCCATTTTGAATATTAAAGAAAACGTGAAGAAGCTATGAAAAACTTGTGACAAAATGCACTAGTAAATTTGTGACAGGCTATTGCAAAGAGATGGAATATTAAGGACTAAACATTAGACGCGAGCTGGTATGATATCACAACTAAAGCGCTTTCTCTGCTTCATATCAAAGACCTTGGTGTTATTTCTTTTGTGTAATGTAGGTCTAATATTTAGTAAGATTTAATTAAATCGTTTGATAATTTATCGAAGTTTAATCCTTCCTTCGAAATTTCTCGAATATGCGAAGGCTATTGTTGATGTCGAAGTCTAAGCCGAAGGAGATTTGACCTTCGACTCCGACTTCGACTTTTCGAAGCTTCGCACACCATTATTTAGAGGTCAAATGTCCATTACTAAGGCCGTGTTATTGTACATAATATTTTCTTACAGGATTATCAAAGCTACATCTAACCTAACAGGGTCTTACGTGTCGTATTTTTCATCTATAAAAAAAGTGTTGGTGACACCTTGGTAACCTTGTAACCCCAAATGAGGTCGTGACTCCCTCAAGATTGCAAACCCCTGCTCTAGAAAACAGTGGGATTGAGACCGGGGAGACAATTTCACCTTAATTTTGATCAAATAAAATACAAAAAATGTAAAAATAATCAATTTGATATTTAGATTAAATTATTTGAGGTATTAACGAGTACTTTCTAAACCGACTGATTATATCACCACATGACCTATAAACTAAGTTAATTCTAGAACAGACACAACACTCAACCGTTCATTTATCGTTGTGAGAGGGGGGGGGGTGGTTTGGAGGAGGGAGAACTCACATAGAACTTTTTTTAACGTACCAGGACTTGAACCCGAGACCCTTAGTTAAGTAGACAAATACGTTATCGACTGAGCAAAGGTTTTGGACCATTCTAAAATGAAAATAAAACTATTAGACTGATCCTAATTTCGCCGTTGTCAAGGAAAGAATGTAAAAAACAGCCCTTCGATAAGTTTTATTATTCGGATAAGATCTTGTATCTAATTTCTGGGTAAACCGACCACGATATGGATTTTTAAGCTTTCAATAGACTCTTTGGCTGTTTACGTATAGTTCAAGGCTCGAATCTTGGCTGGTTACATATAAAGACAAGTAGACAGATAACTGGTCCTCCAGGTTGACATAGTGTGTGGCAAAAAAACTTTTTATAAATTGGAATTACTTTAAAATTATATTACTTTAGGGGGGTATTAAGATGTATTTTACCACATTTATCAGATTTTATCCATACTTCATATGTCTGATAATAAGAACTTCATGACGCTAACCCGCAAGCTATCTATATCGACCAATCGGTCACCGCATGTTGGCGAAGATAGTGCTAACATTTGCTGATAGAAGGTGTCATATAATCAGCTCAACGAACTTTCAGGTCATTAGTGTAAGTTTTTCGAACTTATTTATTTAAGTAGCTCTTCATTTCTGCTCACGAGGTTGAGTTGACCCCGTTCCAGAACCACTGCTTCAAAGAAAAATCTGGAAACACTGGAAATCGAGCCCGGGACCTCTGGATCTGTAGTCAGGAAATCTGACCATTAGATCACAGAGGCGTTCATGTCTGATAAAGTAAACAAAATTAATAACGTAGAAATTTTTTTAATATAATGGTAAATATAGTATTTATTTTTAAAAAAGGTGTTTTTAAGATTTATTTCTGATATATAAAGACATTCTAAATTTGTATAAATAACTAATGAAACTGATGTGAGAAATAATTCCACAGAAATATGTACAATACTAATTATAAAATTTATATAAAACCTTGAAATTAATGTGATTCAGATTCAAATCTAAGCCGATTGTACTAAGGTGTTATTAATAAAACGCTTCACCCTCTCCCTTCGAGCAAGTGCTGGTACATTAAATCTAGTATCTACCTTCTTAATCCCCATCTCATTAGTGTGATTAAATGTGGTTATCCAGAATGGTTTGTAAGACGCGATGTCAAATAAAACAGAATTTGAATAAATTTAAAATAACAACCTTTAACTATTTTTACTAGCACCATATCTTTCTACCCGTTGGGGCTATACTGTTATGCACTAGTTACTTAAATATGTTAGGGGTGAGGACAGTTGAGAGTAGAGGAAGTGTATCCACATTTTCGTGGAGTGAAAGTGGAAAACCAACTTTATAAACTACCCTCAGTAGGACCTTCACCCTACCGGAATTGAACCTCGATCTCCCAGTCATCGGCAGTATAGTATATTGTGATAGTGATGCCTTAGACCATGCAGCCACCGAAGTGGGTTTTAGCTCATAATATATATTTTATAATCAATGTATAAATATATATATAATCTAGAAATGAAATTGACTATCCATATCCTTTGAATGGTTTATTGTTCCATATCGTGTAACATTTTACGTTCTTTGTCCTGCATAGCTTTGTATATTGTGTTTCAAATTGTATTCACAAAGTGCAATGGGATGTGAATAGGGAAATGGAATACCCAAATATATTCCAACATTTGGACACGACCAAGAGGAAATAGAATGCCCAAAACAGATTTATTCACACAAATGTACATAATGATATTCATACCTCTTCCAAGTCTAAACGGCCCTGGTTCGCTCACGTTTACTAAATATTTATTAAACACATCACTTAGCATATTAAATTGTGAGACCAAACATGTACAGTCCATTTACATCTAAAGGTAAAAGTTTTACCTTGTCAGGTGGCATAGCTTAAAACAAGCAGTGTGGTCCAAATACGGCCGCGCTCACTGAAAATGTGGCCCTCACAGTACGCTGAAGGAAAATTAAAGCAAAATCTTTGGAGGTAGATGTAAAATAGCTAATTATTCAAATAAAACTACTTATTTCAAAAGGCTATGATTGTATTTATTCTGAAATTATTTTATTCATAAAAATATGTATAAGTATACATTTAAAATTCTAAGCTGTTTTGTGAAAATGTGTTTTGTGTGCATCTTTCATTATACATTTTTGAGAGATTAATAAACTTATTTGACACTAAAATTCGAAATATTCTACCAACCAAAAATACAATCTATTAATAGAATTGAAATAAATTGTTTATCGAGTGTTTATAGGCTTGTATTAAGTTGAAAGGATTACTTACTATAATTTTCAGCCGACGGTACGAACTGTTAATCAGATTTGGCCTTTGGTATGAATAAGTTGGACCGACCTGGCTTAAGGTCATTAAAAAATAACAATTTTATTAGAGAGTTTTAAGAGGCTATAAATATATCCTTCCAAAATGCAGTCCAATTTTCATAGGAAAATGTTGTTAGGAAATACAAACTTTTTTGCGGCTAATATTGATAGCATTTTAATATTCATTAGTATTATTTTAAATGACAACTGCAGATTACTTGACTTGATGTTTGAACACGTAAAAGTACATATACTAGATTTTCTAGTTGTCAAATAAAATTCTTTACTATGAAAATTATACCTTATTTGATTCAGTTAATCTCTGGAACAGATTTTGTAAAAGTAGTTATAATGTCGAGCTACAAACATATTTTACATCTGATGTATTTCAAGAGATAAAATAAACTAGTATCGAAATAAATGTGAATTTAAAACCTTTTAAGCAAATCTCTCTTCCTTTGAAATACATTCCTCAAAACGCATTGTTTTAAATTAAATATTGATATTAACAAATCTTTATAGCATGATTTTTCAATCTTAATTAATTTACATCTATATATTTAATAAAACTATAAAACCTGACATATCTGTAGAAATTTTATTGTATGTACGTGAAAAGCTATGCAAATCAGAAAAACCCTTTTAATTTTACATTGAAATAAGAAAATTGAATTTTCAACTAAATTATTTTAAGCGTTGTATTTTATTGTTACCGTATTTTACCTAATAGTAGCCGGGGGACGTGATAGCAACCAGCTGGGGGGCTGGGGGATTGTTAATAGTAGCCAGGGCTATTATTAGGTAATATACAGTAATTTTTTAAATGTTAATAATAGTAATACTATCAACATAGTGTTAATAATAATAATAATAATAATAATAATAATAGCCTACTATATACAATTAATTGTGTTGAGGTTTGTCTCAGATTAGCTCGTAATTAAGGTGAACTCTGATATGAAACTCGTCTGTGATAACCCACTCTAAATAGCTTCTACTAATTAGAATTACTGTTGCCCTTCGAGGAACGAATGCTAGTGAACGCTGTATCGGTCTAATCCGCCCCTCCGAGCCTGTCTGTCTGTCTGTCAGTCTGATGCTGATGATACTGCTGTGTTGTTTCGCCTAGGCTAGGGCGGATTAAATCCACACTTGCGGAATAATTCTATAAACAGTTCGGTTAGGGGGCCACTGGGCAGTGCAAATCTCTCTCCTCTCTTTAAGGTGTTGCCAAAATGTGGCTTACAGGTCATATCTGGCGATACGAAATATTTTCGGTGTCGTGTCGTGGATTGTTGCCAACCCGCCTCGGTGGACGCGTGGTCTATGGCATCATTCTCACAATAAACTAGACTGCCGAACACGGGGCGATCCGAGTTAGAATCCCGGTCAGGTGTACTGAGGGTGGTTTTCCTTTAATGGTTTTTACACTCTCACTCCACGCAAATTCTGGTATACTTCCGTTCAATTCAACCTTCCTCATAGGTAATGAGACACAGTGCTGAAAAAAGAAGAAAAAAATTATTGTTGACAGGGAAATTAGAGTATGTCTAAACTACATATGTGAAATGTCATCAGGTAATAGAACACTCATTGGTCAGGTATAAATATTCTTATGTGAGGTGTGTAGAGCAGAGCTAATATATGATTAGTCAAACGTGACAAAAGGGTTGAGGGCATATCACATATACAGTTTTAACAAACTCTACTTAACCTGGTAGCAGGTGATGAATATGGCTAGAAGTAATTAAATCCATCCCACTAAAATCCTTAGCTATAATCATGAGATACCAGCCCGAGCTTCAAACTGGAACCTTTTGGAAATGTTCACAGTTGTACGACTATCCCTAAGGACGTATAACTTAGCACTCCCAACATCTGTGAAACTCTACTAAGTCAAGTCTAAAGCTAGATAACAAATATTTACACGTCCACCGGACCGAAAAGAGCATAACCATTTCATGCCATGTTTATCTCATGTGGTAATGATCGCATTGCTAAGCCACCCACGAGAGATTGTTTCCGGTTCGAATCTCGATGGGGTTGAAATCTCTTAGTATTTTGGTGGTGCGAAAGCAGGCGAAGCCCAAGCAATCCATAGTTAACCCAAATGTGCATGTGTTAATTGTACACCCCATCTTACTACCAGTTTGAGATTTCCGCGTTTAATTACACTAATGGGGATGAATATGGTAGATCCTAGAGGAAACCTATCCACATATGTGTAAAAGGATATTAGAAAATATTTAGTAAAAACCACCATTAATTACCCTAGTCGGGATTCGTAAATCTATCACCTCATCACCGAAAAACAAGAATATATATGTTTAGGCTTAGTTGGCGTGGTAACCAATGTAGAGCTTTTATCTTTGTGCATCATTGCTTATTACACGTTAGGCCTATCCACATAGTTATACTAATGGGATAGGAACGAGAAAGTTAGAGTACATAGGAAATGTACCCGTGTTTGCGTGAAGGGAGTATGAGAAACCAATTAGGAAGATAATCCTCAAAACACCTGACAAATATTTGACCTTGATCTCTGTCATCGTCAATCCTGTATATTACGATATTGACGCCTTAGACCATGTTAACACTGACTAGGGTTTCTGGTGGTTGGTTTATACATTTCCTCTAGTGGCGTTTCTATTAGTAGAGTGGCAAGTATATAACATTTAGGTTTGTCGGATGTACATATTTTCTGGATGGTGTTTCTAGATACCCGTTCTTCTGTTTGCAATTTTCCCAAATTTTGCCTTTCCATTTTATTATTTATTTAGGCATGTCTCTCTTCTTCCCCTTATCTCCTTTCTGGCTTCAGACGCGTTTGATACGAAAAAGTATAGGCTATTTCTCTCTTCGTCTCTTTGATATAGCCTTGGTTTAGTTCAGTAATTAATACATCTCCATAGTTTAACGCAACTAAACTATCCACATAAAAGCTTACTCAGCTCACACCAGGTCACGCAGTCTTAATAATATCAACCTTATTTAGTATGTGTTATCGGTGGAGGGAAAGCTGGGTCGGGTGTACTGAGAGGACTTTTTTTTTCTTGATTGGTTTCCCACTCCCTCCTCCAGTCAAATTCGGATACAGTAACTTTAAATTTTCTTTGCTCATCTCTACATCACTAGCCTACTTAATCTTTCGAAGCGTATAGCCCAAACAGATAGTTAGAAAACTGCCGTAAACTAAAGTCAACGTTTACATAATGAGGGTCCGACATTTCAATTCATTCGGTGACTTGTCTGCCTTTTAATATTAACAATTGGTTCAGAAATTGTACGTAAGATAGTAGTGTAGGTAACGCGAGAAAATAAATGTTTTTTTACAGTTTTTATGGTAACAACTTTTTTTGACCATAATAAATCAAATATTGCTACAGTAGAAACATAGAGTTTAATTTTCTTCACATGGTGACCTTAACAGTTCTTGAATATCTGTCAAGGATGTCCTGAAATTTAATGACAACTTTATCTCTACATTTAAAAAATGTGTCCTCTAATGCCGCTATGCTCATTACCGATATTCCACAACTTTTGAGATCACCATGAGAAGAAAATTAAAATCTATGCTTTTATTAGAGAATTATTATATTTATTTTGCCCAAAAAAAAGTTTTGCTATCAAAACTCGTGTTCCCTAAAACTCCACCCTAATCATAGCCTGCCTCTCACTAGGGGGCCTATATCCAGCCATGATTTCAGTTTGTAGGTTAGGATAGAAAGTAAGATGTTGCTGGAACATTTTTCAGTTTAATAAACAGAGTAAATGTCAAGTTAATTTAGTCTGGTTTGCCAGTGACCGGGGGGCTAGGACTAGAATCTGGGCCGAGTGTACAGAAGGTGTGTGGGGTTTTTTTTCCTTTGGTCAATATTCGGCAAAGTCAGATTTACTAGCCTACCTGAATCTGAATGAGAAGGGGCGGATTCCTAATTTGACTGGGTGTACAATGTTTGTTTCATTAGTTACTACAATAATTAATACTGTACACACACGAATGGGGGAGTATTTTATTTAATAGTTTACTCTTTTAACTTCGTGCCCTTAAATTGGTTGGACTGAGTTGAAAAAAGCTTTAGCGGGAAATAGTAGCGTTTGTCGTTATATATGCTACACGCCAATACTGTCACTGCCCATTACGTGAAATGGCCTCTCCTCCAAATCATTTCACGAATTGCGCAAATAATTGCATTAACTCTTGCCCATTTCAAGAACTGAAACTTATTGTACTATGTATTACAAGCTTAACTGAAATTCGTTTATTGATACGGTATTTTATTAAACTAGCTCAACCTAACTTAACCAACCCTTACATTCTAAAACGATTAGATTTTAAATTAATTTAAAGACCAAACCTGTTCGTTCTTCTCTTGTCCATTTCACGTACCGGGCAATAACTCGTCCAGCTCATGAAATGGGTAAATTCACGAATGGGGTGTAATATATACATAATTGCATTATACAAAGATAATTAAGGACTTGACCTGCTTCTGTGGTCATATGGTCTAACGCGCTAGTCTCGCAGTGGACTAGGCTGCCGATGACTGAGATATCGAGGCTCGATTCTCTGTCGGGTGTACTGAGGGTTTGTTTTCCAAAATTGTTTCAACTATTCTTTCACGCAAATACGGGTACACTCCCTCTAAATATAGCCTTCATAATCCCCAAAAACCACTAGCAAAATTAGTACATAAACGTATAACCCGAACGGTTAGTAAGACATGGTGCTAAAAAGAATTTTGAGGACGTTCATACCTGTGACATGACGGCAAGTCTGGTTCTCACCCACTTTCCTCTTCCATTAAGCGTATTAATCCGAACGGGTAGTAAGGCGCGGTACTTAAAATTAAAAAATGCTCTTCCGTTATTCTTTACTCTCAGTCATTTTCTTCATTTCCCTGTAGCTCCTTGCATCAACATCTTTCATCACCTGCTTTATGTATTGCAATCTCGGCCGTCCTTTCCCGCCACACTTCAGTTTTTCCTTCGAAGATGTTGACCAAAACCTGTTATATGTATATGTCCTACCCAGGTTCCTCTTCTCATTTTAATTACTTTCCATACTGTCCTCTTTTCATTCACACAGTTGAAAACCTCTTAATTTGTGACTCTCTCTGACCAAGATATCTTTCCTACTTTTCTCCAGCACCAAACGTCTCAAATGTTTTCCTTTCCCGCTTTCCTATAATCCATGTTTCTGACACATACAATGCTATATTTCATATAAAACTTTTTACACTTTTTTTTCCTTGCGTTAATGTTTATATTATCTTATGTTATCAATTGTGTTTTCGTATTTAAAACTAATTTTGCTTTAGCTAATCTACTATCAATATCTTTTGAACTTCTTCTCTACTTTCTAGTTTTATTTGCTAGGGATGTAAAGCTATTAGTTTGTTTCAGTTGTTTTACGTATATCGCAATATTTTTGGCTCCAGGCTGTTTACTACACATCATCACTTCTGTTTTCCTTCTATTTATCTTCATATTGTATTCATTCTGTAATATACCATCCATGGGGGACATGGAAAGAGCCTCCTCGTAGAATGCACTATTAGTATATTCGGGCATCCCCTGGGCAACGGTACACGCGTACCGGCAGATCTTTCCACAAACTGAGCTACACTGATAACTCCACAGAATGAGAAAAATAATTTTTTTAGAGCCATTCTTGACAATTATATCACTCAATGTCGAAGGCATTCCATTCCAATCAAGGCAGTTTGTAGGCCTTATGATGCGATTCTTGATAAATTAATTTTATGGTATCTCATTGCCTTCTATATCTCAGTTCTTTCTTTATCCGTTAAAACTGATGCAACCACAACTAAGGAAGTCCAGTGTTGAGCCATAGGGCGCCCCATTGATGAATGTCATCTCTGCCCCAACTTGATACTGGTAAAGACAGTGGCGCATCCATATAGGGATAAACGGGACATTTGTCCCTTCCAATAACTAAAAATAATTTCAATAATAACTAAAATGATAATAAGTAAAACTAGAATATAAGTCACGGAAATTGTGTAGAATGTAAAGACTACGTTTTAAGACCCATCTTACGAATTGACATAAAAAAAAATACATGCTTACACACATTTAAAATCCCCCCAGATCGCAAATGATAAGTACAGAAATAATAATAATAATAATAACAAAGCAGTCAAGGTCGTTAAAAACAGTAAACTTAACAGTGAAGACAAATATATGTAGAGAGATAATACCACAGTACGTTTGGCACAGTTAAAGAGTGAAGGAGAGATTGGTAAAATAAAAAATTACCAAGACCTTTTCTGTGGCCAAAATTGATTTTACTATATTATAAGTGATAGCTATTAATAATACCTATCAAAAGTGACTGTTGAAGATCACATGACTTGACATACGTGAAAGTAGATCTAGTTGTCTGATAAGGCCTCTTCAAATAAAAATTGGACTTAAATAGAATGGTAGGAAAATACTATTCTTTAATACCAAATAGTTTTTTGTTTAAGATTTATTTGATATTTTAAAATAAAATACAATTATTAAAGTAGAAATAAAATTACAATGAAAAAAGCCCTATGTAGGCCTATGTGTCTCAACCATATTTTATTTACAATTCAGGGTGTTTCCAAAATATGGTAATTTATTCCAGAGACAGCTTTGGGTAAGTAAACAGGCTTGAAATGGTCTAAGGAGCGTGCTTTAATTAACAAAATTCATCTAAATAAAGGTATATTTGATAATAGATAGTGTTCAGGTTCTGAACTACTATGCTTGAACAAACTTGAAGAAGGATGACGGGAAAGAATGAATAGTTAATTAAAAATATAATGTATTTTTTAAATATATAATTTTTTATTACAGATAATTGCTCCAAAGTGATTAAAAAATATGCATTGATGTTTAGTACTAAAGTGTATATTCTTGTCAAACCCAAAATGGACCCATTTTATGGGTATAAATTGACAAATTAGGCCATTAATAGAAATATGTTGAACTGAATATGTTCAAGCGCTGTTAAAATTACAATTTTTTCCCCAGAGTTGAAAAGGTCACCTTCTCAGCTTAAAACACACCCGCCCTTCCCCTTCCCTAACACATCTCTGGATCCACTGAGGCTATGGGGCCCATATTATGGTGGGGCGTAGCCCTTGAGAGCCTATCTTAAAATTTTCCTTCAACCCCTTCTGCCCCCCTTCCATCCTAAACGCATTTACAAAAAAATTCCTCCACTTCTGCATATCCTCCTTTCCGCCCCCCAAACAAATCCCGAAATGGTTGGGGCCTGGGGACCCATCTTCTGTTGGAAGCTACATATCATGAAATAAATGGAATTTTCGTTTATCTCATAAATATTTTTCACGAAAATAAAATATATTACTGTGTAAGAATGTATTATAAAATATTTATCATGGCGACCTAATAAGCATTAACAAAGCCAACGACATCGCCTTCCTCTAGTTGTATTCTTGATTTAAATATAAAGTTTAACAATTATTTCGATGGCGTTGGAATTTTTATGGAAAACTTTTTTTTTATTTATGGGGTGATTGCTGAATTTGGGGAATCTTAACAAAAATAGAGGTGGTCTTGGAATCTCAATGGAGAGTTTGTTTCTTTATTGTTTTGTTATTCATGTAGTGTTTGTTGTTTTTGAAGATTACTGAAAATATCTACATTTACGTCTCTTTATGATTTATTGATTTGAGAACAATACTTATTTTATCTGTTTTAGAGGAAGTCTTTACCAATGATTTTTTTTTTTTCATTTTTACCCAAGTATTGGGCAATTTACGCATGGATTCGTTATATTTATAGTTTCATTTTATTTCTCCATGATTCAACATTTCTAACTATTTTAGCAATGGGTAGTTGGTATACTTTAAATACTGGTTTAATTATCTTCTACTATTCACGTCTTACCAGTCCACTACGCCTCTCAAACCCCGGAATTGTTCTAGTGAGATATTTGGTGGGAACGGACATCGTATTCAATGTAACTTCACAAAAGAGCACCGACAAGCCCATGTTTATGGGGCGGACCAACGTACTTTCCTTGTGAATCAATTTACATACATTTTAAAACACTCTATAGCACTCTCGTTTCAACATTGTCGCTGTACGCGTGTTGTTTGTTTTTTGTGACTCGTAATAACTGTGCACAGGACGCCTCAGACTTTCCCTAAAAAAAAACTATTTATTCTTGTGCTTTAGACCAAGTGACCGCATATTCGGTAACCTCCAAAACAAAAAAATATAGAAAGCTTAAACTTTTCTTAAGCCTGAGTCGGGTTATACGCCTTCGTAACAATTACACTAATGGCTTTAGGGATTAGTGAGGTTTTAATTGAGAGTAAGTGCACCCATATTTGTGTGGAAGGAGAGCGGAAAACCATTAAGGAGAAATCACCCTCAGTGCACCCGACTGGGATCGAACACCGATCTCCCTGTCTTCGGAAGTCTAGTCTAACACGAGAGTAGCGCGTTAGACCATTCGGCCGCTGAAGTGGATAAGATGAAGCTTGCTTTCGTTGTGACGCGCATAGGTGGACGCGTTGAGTAAAGGTGAAGTTCGTCTAGTAAGTTTTGTATGTGATGGGGAGAGATTTGAATCCTGTCTGTTTATACTTTTTAATATATATATAATTTGTTTCACACTCACCCTCCCTTAAAACTCTACCTTCTTTATTATTTTCTTAGCACCACGTACTATCCATTAGGGTTATACGCTACCTTTCTTATTCTTAGCCCATTAGAATTAATATGATCACCTATGTAGCCTAGTGGTCAAGAGTTACAGGCCACAGATGCAGAGGTCCCGAGTCCGTTCTCCAGCACTTTCATATATATTATTTTTTTAAGTAATTAGTCTGGAACGGGGTCAACTCAGCCTCGTGAGGACAAATGAAGACCTACTTGAATAAATAAATAGTGGCTCTGGTATAGAAAACAGAGATTGATGGCTGGAGGGTTGGTTGTGCTGACCACATGACACCCTCTACCCGTAAATGTTGGCACTATCTTCGCCAACATGCTGTAGCCCCTCAGTTCTTTTATCTCACTTGTGGGTGGACGCTACGGAGTTTTTAGAATGAATATTCGAATATGCCGGATGTTTAATAAGATACAGTGTACTATATACATTAAATATACATCAATATACTTGTAATTAATAAATTGTTTCACAGGAGAAGGTACACTCCCTGAAAGGTAACTTGACCTATTACACTACTTTGTTTACACTGAAAGGTATATTGACCTATTACACTACCTTGTTTACAATGAGAGGTATATTGACCTATTACACTACTTTGTTTACGCTGAAAGGTATCTTGACCTATTATACTACTTTGTTTACCCTGAATTGTATCTTGACCTATTACCCTACTTTGTTTACGCTGAAAGGTATCTTGACCTATTACACTACTTTGCTTACACTGAAAGGTATATTGACCTATTCCACTACTTTGTTTACGCTGAAAGGTAACTTGACCTATTACACTACTTTGTTTACACTGAAAGGTATATTGACCTATTACACTACTTTGTTTACACTGAAAGTTATCTTGACCTATTACAATATGGTTCTATCTTATAAACTTGACCATAATGTAACCCATCAAGATAAGCTTACTACCATTCAGGGTGAAATAGGTGTACAATGTATACACACTGGTTATACAACTTATCTCAGTTGGTGGCATGTCTGTATACTAAACTAAGGGTCCCGGGTTCAATTCCTAGCATGGCCGAAATGTGTATTATTGTTTAAATGTATTTTCCCCTATAATAATGATGAATTCACGGACGGGGGACGGATGTTGTGTCTGTTCTAGATTTAAGCTCGTTTATAAGTTGTGTGCTGATATGGTAATTCAGTTAAGAAAGTGCGCGTTAAAAACCTCAAATAAATGAGAACTCAGCACGGACTTTCTCGCTCTATTGTTCAAAATTGAGATATTTACTCAAAACTCGTAATATATGGGAAACTAAGTAATATACACTAGCAAACTCAAACATAAATTGCGCTATACTTACGTAAAGCATTTCTTTAGTCACGGTTTTAAATTTTATTTTTATTATTATTTTTTATTTTCATTTGTATATTTGGATCAATTAAAAAGAGATCGATATTGGGTCCGCAAGGGTCAACACTTCCTATTAACATTTTGACTTCCGGTTATAATTGTAGACATTTTACTAGGGGTTGTACATCCTAGGCTCATCGCATTGCTATTAAATTCCTCATTTATAAATTTAGACCAATAAAAAAGGTAAATATTGACTGTTGAGTCTAAAATGATGGATATAGGTCATTGCTGTACAAAAAATTTCACCTGAAAGGTTAAAGAAAAAAGAACATGGATGTATCAGAATGTCTAGACCTTACTCATGGGGCTTACACTTTTAGTCTAAACACGCCACTTGGTTCAAAAGCTATAAGAGGCGCACTCCATGAACCACACACATTTGTATTGATCTTTATTCGCGTGAAATAGGGAAAAACCACCCACGTAACATGACTTGTCAAATGCAACGTGTGTGTAGCCGACAGACATCGTAAAAAAAAAATATTAACACTATCGATCAAACTCGTCTCACTCACGAATCGCGAAGCAGGTCGCGTTCTCTTTGTGAGTTCCGAGACGAGTTTTGAGTTTGAGGTCTTCCATAGGATGGCTTTTTTTTTTTCTTTCAAGACCCGAAATGTACAGAAAATATTGTTGAAACTTCCGGATCTCACAGATGGTATGTTTCAACGCTTTATTGGACCAGTTATTAAGGGATCAATATATATATATATATATATATA